>DF358897.1:14220-30068 GCA_000787875.1 Solanum virginianum | reverse complement strand
TCAGATCGTTATGCTTCAAATATCTCAAATTGTGTTGATTTTAAGAACCACATTTTGCATGGGTTGAAGAGTCGTGACTGTAATATTCTAATGCAACTACTCATTCCTATTGTTTTGAAGAATCTCCTGCCAGTTAATGTTCTTATTCCATTAATTGAATTAAGTAATTTTATAGGGGCATTTTTTCAATAGTTATGAAGATCGATGAATTAGAAAATCTCCAAGATCGAGTGGCAATAGCTCTTTGTCATTTGGAGAGAATATTTTCTCCATCTATTTTTGATATCACAGAGCATCTATTCATTCATTTAGTCGAAGAAGTAATTTTAGGTGGGCCTTCACAGTATCATTTAATGTCACCAATCGTAAGGTAGAATTTTAGTATTATTATTGTAATTATAAAGAATTGTATTGAACTTTTTGAAGTTTTCCATTTTAGGTTCTTGCTTAGTCTTAAAAACTATGTAAGGAGTAGAAGTCACCTAGAAGGTTCAATTGCAGAGGGATAGTGATTAAATGAGTGTATGACATTCGGCTTAGGATACTTAGATGATGTGGAGTAAAGTCTAAGCGGACATTAAGAAATAATACTTTGTCTAATAAAACTGCAAATCTAGAGGGTTGTTGATCAACTAAAAAGAAATGATTTACTCTTGATGATATTACACATGATCAAGCACACAAACTTATTTTATTTAATTTGCCCTCCATAACTTCATATCGGAGTAAGTACTAAATCATAGTACATGAATAATAGTTAATTATTAAGTAATAACATCTACAATTTCTTTTATTAAGTCAATATGTTTTTTACTTCTACAGAAAATATATAAAGAAAATAAAAAATGGAAATCTTTTTCTATCAAGACATGATGTGGATCAGATTCACGATGAAAGATTTCAAATATGGTTTAGAAATCATGTATCTCTAAACCAACTAAAATATTTTAATATTTGTATTACTATAGCTGTAATGAGAACTGTCAAACTATATCTTTACTTTTAAATAGTAGGTTGAGAAAATGCATTTGCTTTGTGAGCAAGTATCTGAAGATATTCAACATTTAGCTATTGCCCCATCAAAACAAGCAAAAAAAAAAAAAAGGTTGGAAATATATGTAATCGAGTTAGATACTTAACAAAATCTTATGATGTCAAGAGAAAAACTCAAAATAGTGGTATTATAGCAGAAGCTACCACTCAAAGTTATGCAAGTGTAAGAGATAAAAATCTCATTTTGACCGATTTTATAAAGTTATCATAGACATAATTAAGTTATACTACACCAAAAAAATCAAGTTCGTATTATTTTGCTGTAAATGGGTTAACAACAATACAGAGCTTATTGACAAAGATGATTATAAATTTACTCTTATGAATTTTTATCATCTACTCCACCCAATACATCATTTATCAAATGAACTTTTTATCTTTGCTTTTGAAGCCAAACAAGTGTTTTTTATGTCAAACATCAAACGAAAAGTGAGTGACAAATTGTTGTTAAATTTAAGTCACAAATTTTTATGATTTAGGTGAAAATACCCAAAAATTGAGCGTAAGAAAAGCCATATGGAATATGACCCGACCAACAATTGGATGATACTATATTTGAAAGTGAAAATGATATTGAATGGGTTAAAATAGGAGTAGCAAGAATAGAGATCGACCAACAAACTTTGGAAAGTACATAAGTATTTGATGAAGATGATGAGACATCTTAGCTCTAGTTATTATTATTATGTTACTATTACTGCTTTAATTTAGATGATTATTGAACAATAATAAATTTGATACTTTTTACTATGTCATTCAATTGTTAAAATCTCGTATGCTTTTGCATCTTATTATTCATATGCTTATATGTCATATTATTTGACCTGGTAGTTAGGTATTACTTTATGCATTTGGATAGTAGAAAACATTTTTCAATTTGACGGGAATCCTAGTTTTTGAGAAATTTTATTGAAATGACAAGAAAAAGATAGAAAAATTCTACTCAAGACCAGCTTTTATCTAATTCATGGAAGCAACAAGAACAAGAAAAGGAAAGTGTGCCAATACCTCAACCAGCTCAAAATTTGTCACAAAATGAAAGGCAAGTCAAATATAGTGACACTTCAAAAAATGATTCCAATAATAAAGACAATCTTTCAGGTATTTTAAATCTAGATATCTTTTCCTTTTCTGTATTTCAAAGTAATAAATAACTTATTCTTATAAATAATAAAATTTTCTATTTTTTATCTTAAATTATTTCAAATTCTAGTGAGGACATTGAGTAATCTAAGCGATTTAGGGTTCCCACTATGATGCACTCGGGATGGGAAAAAGATGATGGCATTTTACATATTGAGTTGAATGATCTTGGACTACCTATTGGGCTGAAAGGATGTAAATTAAGTTTATGTCATGGCCTGGACCTAGAGCCTAGGAGTAACATGGTGAATGGAAACCCGAGAGTCCCCAAACAAGTCTCAAAGTATCCATATTCACATCATCGGTTTTGAAGTGTAATTGAAAAGTAAACGTATAATTTCTAAGGGACAGGAGAATAGGACTCACACTATGGGGATGACATAGGGAATGGAAGGAACATGAATTCACAAAGCACGTAGTACATAAATACTAAGGGCAGGTAAGTATGACTCACTCTATGGGGGCAATCCCGGACAAAGAATCTTTCATATCATATCTTATAGTCATATCATAAAGCTCATAACCAAATCACATAATGATATCCAATAGGTAGCTAAGCCATGACATAACATCCAATCACAACACTTAGCATATAAAAATAAAGAAGTTCACAAGATGTCCAACGATGTCTCTAATCATAAGATAGGACGGGGGCCAAGACATAACCCGGGTTCACCCTCAAGGTAAATACATAAATAAAACACCATAGGTAGAGGAAAGGTGGTTTGTCCTTGAAAGATAGGACTCACTACAACAAGCAAAATTCAAGATCTAAGCTAGATCTCATATGGTGGATGAACGTAGTCTTCGATCCCTACATGGTGAGATCATGTAGACAAAAGTATACGTTAGTATGTTCGAATATACTAAGTATGCAAATATGCAATACATATGACTTACCAAACCCATATGTCACAACCTTAGCCTAGGGGCTTGATGTACTATCAAATTACAACACATTTGATGCCTAAAACATAGGATTTTACATGTTCTTAATGTAACTTTTTATGGTTTGTATATCTTTTTGTGTTGTTCTTGTAGAAAATATAGGTTGGTATGTTTTTGATGAAGTTCAGGACATACAAGCCACCATACGAGTCATAGCCCAAGCTACGAGTCATAGGTGTGCCTTCGTAGCGAGAAACAATGTTCAAATATTAGAAATTTGCAAAGTGAAGGTCAGCTATATGAGGCTAACCTACGAGTTGTAGGTATCACTACGACTCGTAGGAGGGGGCCTCATAGCCAGGAATAGTGTTGCCAAAATTTGGACCAAGAACTGCAACTAAAGACTATGAGAAGAAACTACCAGTCATAGAGCAGACCACAACTCATAATAATGGATCGTAGCAGTCAAGTCCAAAATGCCAAGTCCTGAATATGAAAGCCCTATTATGACTCGTAGGTCACCCTACGAGTCATACCTACAAACTGTATCTGCTATTAGCTATATTTTCTATTTTATTTTTATGGTCTTTTTGTAAATAGTATAAATAGTTAATAATAAGGTTTTTGAAACGAGACTGGACACTTTTACAGATTCTACAACATTGAATATTCTCAGAGAGCATTTTTCTTAGGGTTTAAGGTAGATTTTAGGATTTTAATTTAAAGACCTATTATAGGGGATTTGAAATCACTTAAACTCCATTGTTGCAAGCTTGTGGTTTTAATATCAAGGTGGTTTTGTTGTTCATTGTTCTTGGGTAATCTCTAAATCATGTTTATTGTACTAATTGTTTGTGGTTTTACCCTAGCCATGGGTGGGTAATCACCCACAACTTAGGGTTGTGGGAACCATGATTAGTTGACTTGAAATAACCCAGATTTTGTGTATTTCTTTGTTTGGATATTTGCATGTATTATCTATTTCCTTTCATTTTGAATGTTGTTTGGTAGTGTCCAACACCAAAACCCGCCCACTATCATGATCCCGACTAAGGTAGTAATGAATAGGAAAAGGGAAGTAGATGATAGAATTCAATTGATGTGTTCTCATCTAATCAACAAAACATGACCAAGAGGCAGTTGACTGGGACAATGGATAACGGTTAGTTGGCACACCATGGTTGCTCACCAAGCGCTATGGTGAAATTTGACCTTCACCTACACAAGAGGGCTGAAAGAACCTAAGTTACCGTCCTACATGCAATGTCCCAGTTAGAGTTATGTTATCGTGGGTATTTGAGTTAACTAATCATGGAGAACACAATCCCCAAGTTGTCCCTCAATTTGATTGTCTCTTTGTATTAGTAGTATAGTTTTTTTTATTTTCTTTTATTTTAAATTGCGAACCCCCCTCTCATTCTAGAGAAAAAAGTTAAATGATGCTTGAAATAATTATTAGTGAGTCAACATGGTCAACCCCATATTCCATGTGGATTCAACCCTAACCTCTGGTTAGGTTTATACTTGATAGCGACCACATTACTATTGGAGCAGAACCATTAAATATTATGATGCCGTTGTCGGGGAATACAGCTAGGTTCTTTACTTAATTTCACTAGTAGTTAGTTCAAGTATTAATTTCAAGATTTTCTTGTATTTTACTTTTGTTTTTATTTTTGTTGTTTAGTTTTACTTGTAGGGTATACTAGGTTTGTATGCCCAACACAAGGGGCCAAGGCAATCCCTTAGTTCCACTCAATTTGGAGATCCATTGAACTGAAAGAAGAATGGCCTAAGAAAATAAGGATATCGCGATTGATGAAGCTATTGGTCAACATGAGGAAGATATGGTTAGAGATGAAAATCCACCTCAAAGAGAATATAGTCCATACCGTAGGGAGTTCAACGACAAAGCCTATGGGTGGAACCAATATAAGTTGAACCCTATGGCCATGGATGTTATGGGAGCAATAGTGTTGCCACCATTACTAGCCGACACTAAGTTCACCATGTCTAGTGGTCTCCTACAAATGCTTCAAAATCGTGATTTGTTTATGGGGCTACCTTCGGAGGATCCACATAGCCATCTTTATAATGTTGCATTTATTTGCAAGAGTATGATGGGTACACAAAATCTTTCAATGGATGCAGTTGGTTTAAGAGTGTTCCCTCTATCTCTCATAGGAAATGCGGCAATATGGTTGTCCAAGCTTCCTCAAAGTTCAATCACTAGTTTGGCTGAGCTACAAAAAGCCTTTTCAGAGAGATATCTTCAAAGGTCCAAAAAACTCAAGCTCAAAGATCAAATTAATAATTTCGAGCAACTGCTGGGTTATTTGATAAGTACAACTTAGGAAAGGTTCACTAAGTGTTTGAGGATGGTTCCTGATCATAAAATTATAGATGATGCTTTAGTTGAAATCTTCTATCAAGCTCTCGATGAAAACAGTCAGGCATGCGCAGACACTATTATGGTTGGTATGTTTCTAGATCAACCTTTTGCACGAATTGCTGAAACAATGGAGAAAATGGCCAAAACAAACCGTGCATGAGGGCAAAGAGAGAGACAGAGGTGCTACTAAAACTTCTTGTGCGGTGAACACTAACAATGAGCAAGTCAAGTTTAATGAGGAGATTATGCAACAACTTGCTCAACTCTGTACAAGTATGGACTTGGTATTGAAACAAAACCAAGCAAGTGTTCATGCGGTGACTCACCAACCTCCTAAGGTCCCTATATATGAAGAGCCCTTCTTTGATGAAGATGCTTGCTTTGTGAGTAATCAAGCGGTGGGTTTCCAAAATAATGCCCAAGGGTCCTACTTGGACTATTGGAGACAAGGTTCTAAAAATCAAAGTTGGAACTATAATTGAGAGGGTGTGTATAAATATAACGGTGGCAGTTATTATGAAAGAGAAAAAGTACCGGAGGCCGAATGAGGGCTGAGAGATAGTTATTAAAATGGTCCCTGTATGTCTCACCATAATCGTGATTTCGGATCTAGAAACTCTAGGATTGAAGAACTGTTTGACAAGTTGTTGAAGAGAGCCAACCATCAAGATAAGTCTTTGAAAGTAATGAGATCGGACATTTCAAGCATAAACCAAAAGATAGAGTCTTACTCAATGGCCATTAAACAATTGGAGCAACAATTTGGTCAAGTTTCTTCTCAATTGAACCAATGCCAAAAATGTACCTTGCCAAGCAACATGGTTCAAAATCCAAAGATTGATGGGCGTGGCATAGCGGTCATGACAAGAAGTGCGGAAAGCACCACAGATCCCCTAATGTCAATGGTTGAAGATGAAAGCCAAAAGGGGAGCGTTTGTGAGGAAGCCAACATGAATGAAACAAAAGAGCAACCTAAGAGGTATAAAACTTTTCCAAAACCTCGTCCACCCTTCCCTCAAAGGCTTAAGAAGAAATAAGAGGAAGGTAAGTTTAAGCATTTTCTAGCAATGGTCAAGAAATTGTCGGTGAACATTCCCTTAATTGAAGCTCAGAGAGGATACCGGGCTATGCAAGATGGATGAAAGATCTAGTCAAGAAAAAGCAAACATCCATCGAAGATCTCTCCCAAAGCTTCCAAAATTGCAGTGCCATCACCATAAAGTCATTGGCCTAAAAGCGTGAGGACCCAGGTGCTTTCACTATACCATGTATGGTCGAGGAGATTGCATTTGCCAAAGCACTCTGTGATCTGGATGCTAGCATAAATTTATCCCTCTGGCCATTTTCAAAAGGCTCAATTTGGGTACTCCTATTCCTACAAAGATGCAGTTGCTAATGGCGGACATAAAATCAAGAAACCTGTGGGAATACTTTATGATGTACTGGTAAAGATAGATAAATTTATATTTTTTGCAAAATTTTTTATACTTGATTGTGATGTTGATATTTCTGTTCCTATCATTTTTTGAAGGCCTTTCTTAGCTATAGGTCGCATGCTGGTTGACAAGAAAAAAGGGCTACTCAGATTTAGATTTGGTGAAGAAATAATTGTGTTTCAGGCTTGCCAATAAGATAGGAAGGATTGCAATTTTTGTGTAGTCTCAGTGATTGAAACTGTTGATAAGGATGACACAGAGGTCTCGGTCAAACTATAACTAGGAGTTGATACTCTGGAAGTAGTGTTGATGAATTTTGATGGTGATAGCATCCCAGATTATGAAGAGACCACGAATGCTCTCAAGATGTCAACTGGCCCTAGGCGTTAGACCAAGTTGGAACTAGATCTGAAAAATAGGGAAACCCAACCCACAAAACCTTCCATAGAATCCCTACTAGTATTAGAGTTGAAGGCACTCCTATCATACCTGAAGTATGCATTCTTGGGAAAGAACAATACACTGCCAGTTATCATTGCAGCTAACTTAAGTGAGAAACAAGCAGAAGCCCTTATATCAGTACTCAAAAAAATTCAAAAGGGATGTTGGTGGACCATCGTAGATATAATTGGTATATCTCCAGGAATTTGCACTCACAAAATTCTGCAAGTCAAAGATTATAAGCCTAGCATCAAGCATCAAAGATGGTTGAATCCTCCAATACAAGAGGTGGTTCGAAAAGAAATTATCAAGTGGCTGGATGCAGGAGTAAACTATCCTATTACCGACAGTGAATGGGTCAGCCCTATTCAGTGTGTTCCAAAAAAGAGGGTAGCACAGCAGTGCCAAATGCTAAAAATAAGTTGATTTCCATGCAACCAGTCACCGGATGGAGAGTGTGTATGGATTATAGAAAACATAGTACCTCCATAGAGAAAGACCATTTCCCTATGCCATTCATGGATCAGATGCTTGATAGACTTGCAGAAAATGGTTGGTACTGCTTCATTGATGGATATTCGGGGTACAATTAAATTATCATTGTGCTAGAGGACCAACAGAAAACCACGTTCATGTGCCCTTATAGCATATTTGCATTTAAAAGAATCCCATTTGGATAATGCTCTAGCTACATTTCAAAAATACATGAAATGATCCCAAAAATTGCCCAAAAATATGCCTCGAAAGTGCCCAAAATTGTAATTTTCATATATCTCATAATCCATGCATGATATCACAAAATCCGACTTCATATTCTTATTTAGGGGAGTCTAACCCTGATTTTAGAGTGAACAATTCACAATTTCAATTTCCATGTTTACAAAAATATGTGGGTATTCGCGCCCTTGTGTTAATTTTGCTTAGATTTTGTGTTCTGGTCCAAGGCTTTTGGGTCATGGGCCAAGCCTTGCCATACGTAAAATTACCTATACTTAGCCTTATTTTACACTCATATCATCCAATACATTCCCAAATACTCTCTCAAATACTTAGCCAATATTTCATCTCCTAAATTCAAGTCTTAAAACTCATTCGAATCTTAAGGTTTTCACTCAAGCTTCAAGTCTCCATCTCCATTCTTCTTCAAGGATTCTCCAATGTCAAGTTATGTGGGTTTCTTTCATGGGTTCCTTCCATCGATGATACCCAAGATCTCTTTTACCTAAAATTGCACGATTTAAAGTTGATTTACTCATGGGTCTTATCTATTATGAATTTCACTGCACACTATGTTGGGGTTTCATGAAATTATGGTTGTTTTAGCTTTACTCATGGGTCTTATCTATTATGAATTTCACTGCACACTATGTTGGGGTTTCATGAAATTGTGATAGTTTTAGCATGTTTTAAGCTATGAATCTAAGATCTATTGTAAGGTTTGATAAAGAGATTTGATGTATGTTGATTGAGGGTGTTATCAAGTATTTATTGATGGTTTTACATTGAATTTTCTACCATAATAACACTCTTGAATTGCATGGTTTTACACTATCCCTACACATCCGCCAAGAGTTTGATAAAATGTTCAATTATGGGTTCTAGAGTTGTTGAAGGTCTAAAGCATGTCATATGAGTTGAATTACTTTATGATAATGATAAAAATGTTTATATGAGATTTTCATGAAAAAGTATCTATGGTATTGTAAGTAGATTGTTGGGTTTCCACGTTTGTTGTGTTCTTGAGAAAACAAAGAAGGACATCCCTTGTTGCTTGAAATGTAATGGATTGATAAGCTAGTTCTATGTTTCCTACCGAAAAGGTCATGCTGTGAGGTAGAATGACTAATGATTCCTACCGAAAAGATCATATCGTATGGTATGGACATCCTACCAAAAAGATCATGCCATAAGGTAGAATGACTAATGGTTCCTACCAAACAAATTATATCATAAGGTATGGATACCCTAACAAAAAGTCCATGCCATAAGGTAGAAAGAACAATTGTTCCACCGAAAAGATCATAGCGTAAGGTGGGGACATTCTATCGAAAAGGCGGGGACATTCTATCGAAAAGGCCATGCCATAAGGTAGAATAAATCATGGCTCCTACCCAAAAGATTATATCATAAAGTAGAAGACGTCTTATACTATCTATCAAAAAAACTATGTCATACGGTAGGGGTATTGGTAACACTTTCTAAAAAGGTTATACCATAAGGCGAGTTGGGGCAATTTAGCCCATTTCATGAAAGTTGGTTAAAAGGGGTTGAGTATGTATTCCATATTGAGCTTATATTCCTTGATTATGATTTACAAGCATGTTTTACCTTAAACATTGATCATGCATGTTATATTGATGTTACACCTATCCTTGCTTATAATTATGCATTTATATTATGTTGCCTATCCCTTGCTAGCATCATATCCTACATAATTAGTACATTCAAACATACTAATACATACCCTATGCCTACATGATGTTACTATGTAGGAACCAGAGCCCCACTTGATCATCCTTCTCCACGTGGCTAGTATGATCTCTCTCAAGATCTTTGGTGAGTCCTCCATTTCGGGGATAATTTTTATGATCTCATACTTTATTTTAAGACTATCTTCTTTTATGTATATGTTGACTATCAGGGTGAGCCCGATAGCTTGTCTTGGCCCCTCCTCTTATCTATGTAGTAGAAGTATTGTTGGACATGTCATGTGTAATGTTATGAACTTTGACTTTCTCTTTACTTTTGATGTTTATGATATGGAAGTTGTCCCTTAGCCTAGTTGTTCCTATTTTAGTCTATTTTTATTGTATTTTATTGCTTCCGGAACCAAGAATGTGTAATAATATGTTATAAGGCTTGCTTGGGGTCCCCTTTGGGGTCCTCATGCATCGTGTCATGTCTAGGCCCTAGGCTTTGGTCATGACAAACTTGGTATCAGAGCACTAGGTTATTAGATCCTCAAAGTCCAACACACCACGTCGATTATAGTCTTATTCATGGTTGTGTTGTGCACCACAACTATGAGTAGGAGGAGGCTATGAGATGTTTCCCTTCTTGATGATCTACGTCATGCTATAGAGTTGAAGTAAGTTTTCCCCCTAACAATTGTTCTTTGCCATGCTAGTTGATCATGCTAACACAAGAGAAAGAAGAGCCCACGCTCCCGAGGGATAACCGACTTATGGAGAGCTTAGGGATGCTCTCACTTTGCTTGCACAAGTTGTGGTTAACCAAGCTAATCAAGGGGCCCAAGCCCCTCAAGCTCTTACCTCGGGATCTAGAATGAGAGACCATGAGAATAAACCCACCAGAGTTTTATGGGTCAAAGGTGGATGAAGAGCCACAAGAGTTTATTGATGAGATTTATAAAGTATTGGCCATCGTGTGTATTAGAAACGAAGATAAGGCAGAGTTGGCAGCTTATCAGCTCAAAGGGGTAGCACAAATGTGGTTTACTCAATGGAAGGAAGAGAAGGGAAATAATAATGTAGTTCTATGGGAGGAGTTTAAGGTGACTTTTCTTAATCAATTCTTCTTTCTTGATCTTAGGGAGTCCAAGATGGTGAAGTTTATGAATTTAAAGCAAGGTTCAATAAGTGAGAGTATGCCCTCAAGTTCAGCCAACTCTTTAAGTATGCTCATCACGTGGTTGCTGACCCAAGGGCTAGAATGAATAAGTTTGTGATGGGTGTTTCCGATTTGGTAATTGAAGAATGTCGGTACCCTATGTTGATTAGTGATATATAATTATCCTATTTGATGACTTATGTCAAACAAATAGAGGAGGAAAAGTTAAGAAAAAAAGGGGGTAATGAGGCCAAGAGGGCTCGACTTGATAGGGGGTCCCAAGGTTTAGAGTCGAACGATGCTCCAAGGAAAAAGGTAAGAATAAGGTGTCAAACCCAAGGCCCCAAGGTGATAATAGGTTGAATCATCCTAGATGCCAAAAATGTGAGAGGAAACATGCTAGAAGGTTCATAAGTATTGTTCTATGGTCATGTTATGTCTAGGTCTTGCCTTGTAATTTTGTTGGATTAGATGTGGTGAGTTTGAGATCATGCTTAGAGTGGATTATTTACATGCATATTGTATCTCCTTTGATTGTAGTACCTATGGAGTTAGATTCTGACTCCCTAATAGACCCGTCCTTGAGTGGAAGATGGTCAAGAGGTAGCAAAAGAGGTAGGCCCAATTCTTGTCTTAAGGTACAATTAATCTCTAAGGGTTGCATATATCATCTGATGAAAATTATGTGTGTTGAACCTAAGTTATCTTGTTTATTGAGCTGTTGATGGTGGTAGACGAGGCCTTAAATGTTCTTTCTGATATGTTGAATTTGGGATATTGTCTTTTAGTTTGCTAGTGCACTGGCTATATCTATAAGTCTCATGGATAGGGTCTCTAATCCCTACCTTGTTATATATGTGGTAGCCCTTAGTATTGATATGTTGGTTTGTGTCTGGAAGTAAGAAAGAGCTTGTGAATCGTTAAAGGGTGATGTTGTGAATTTTTATGTATGTGAGGTTGCTTGTGAATCATAGGAAGTGGGAGTCATTGGAGTAACAAGAGGATAGTTGGAGAAGTTAACTAGTTGACTAGGTTAGTAATGAGATTAGGTGAAGTTGAGAATGGTTATGTAGTGGTTTTGATGGTTTCAACTCTCTTTGATTGGGGGAGAGGGGGGTCTAGTTTGAGCAAAGCCTCGATCCCGGCCTTGATCCCGCCTTAATAGAGTTGGAGGTTTTTGGTGAAAGAGGGTAGAGTGGAGGTTATCTCCCAAGGGGGAGATGGTGGTTTATGGTACCAAGTGGACTATGTGTGATTAAGGTTGGCAATCGAGTTCATGGTTTATGGGTTCTTAAAGAGTGTTGAAGAAGCTTGATAAGTTTGCATGCCAATGGGAACTTGCCTATGGGTATGGGCATGGTTCGTCCAGTTTTTCATGCTTCTAAGTTGAAGGGGATATGTTGGTGGCTCTAATGCTGTAGAGCTCTTTGAGGTTGTGGGTGTTGTGGAGGATAAGTTTGCTTAGGAGGAGCTTTTGGTAGGAATATTGGATGATTGGGTGGAAAAGTTGATTAATAAGGGTGTAGTGTTTGTCAAGGCCTTTTGGAAGATGGTCAAGTCAGTAGCATCTCTCGGGGAGCTGGAGCGGGATAGAAGGCAATATCCATACCTCTTTTTCAAGCCCAAGATAGAAACTGACGCCTTAATGTGATTTCAAGTCTTAAGTTCAACCCTTATGTCATTGCATACGTTCATCTTTAAATTGATAAGTTCATGACAATTTTACACTTATATTGAGATTTTTGAAATTATGTTTAAGTGCATTGTTGCATCCTTATGTGGGCTAAAATTTTCATATTTGCATCTCTCATATACATCTCTTTGACATTCAAGGATGAATGTTCCCAAGGGGGAGATATTGAAAAGACCCAAAAAGTATCCGAAAATGTGCCTCGGAAGTGTCTGGAATCGTAGTATCCATATATCTCAAAATCCATGTGTGATATCAAAAATATAACTTCATAATCTTGTTTTAGGGGTCAAATTGAGTAGGAAATGGGTCTAACCCCGATTTTAGAGCGAATGATTCACAATTTCAATTTTCCAAGTTTACGAAAAATAGTGGGCATTCGCGCCCTTGGCGCCACGCACCAAAGGCGTGCCCCTATGTTAATTTTGCTCAAATTTTGTGTTCTGATCGAAGGCTTTTGGGTCTTGGGCCCAAGCCTTCCCATACGGTATTCTCCAAAGTCAAGGTATGTGGGTTTCTTTTATAGGTTCCTTTAACCCATGATACCCAAGCTCTCTTTTACCTAAAATTGCATGATTTACTCTTGGGTCTTATCTATGATGAATTTCACTACACACTATGTTGGGATTTCATGAAATTGTGATGGTTTTAGCATGTTTTGAGTTATGAATCTAAGATCCATTGTGAGATTTGATGAGGGTTTTGATGTATGTTGCTTGCGGCTGTTATCAAATATCTATTGATGGTTTTACATTGAATTTTCTAGCATGATAACACTCTTGAAATGCATGGTTTTATATTAGTCCTACACACCCGCCAAGTGTTTGATAAAATGTCTAGTTATGGGTTTTTAAGTTGTTGAAGGTCTAAAGCATGGAGTATGAGTTGGATGACTTTATGATGATGATAAGAATGTTGATATGAGTTATTTTCATGAAAACGTATCTATGGTGTTGTAAGTAGATTGTTGGGTTTCCAAGTTTGTTGTGTTCTTGGAGAAAATGGAGGAGGCCATCCATTGATGCTTGAAATATAATGGTTTGATGAGCTAGTTCTATGATTCCTACCAAGAAGGTCATGCTGTATGGTAGAATGACTAATGATTCCTATCGAAAAGATCATATAGTAAGGTATGGACATCCTACCAAAAAGGCCATGCCATAAGGTAGAATGACTAATGGTTCCTGTAGGAAACATCATATCGTAAGGTATGGACACCCTACTGAAAATGCCATGCCATAAGGTAGAAAGACTAATGGTTTCCACCAAAAAGATTATATCGTAAGGTGTGGACATTCTATAAAAAAGGTCATGCTGTAAGGTAGAATGAATCACGACTCCTATCCAAAAGATTATATCTTAAAGTAGAAGACGTCTTATACTACCTATCAAAAAGACTATGTCATATGGTAGGGGGTATTGGTAACACTCTCCAAAAAAGTTATATCGTAAGGCGAGTGGGGGCCATTTAGCCCATTTCTTAAAAGTTGGTAAAAAGGGGTTGAGGATGTATTCCGTATTGAGCTTACATTCCTTGATCATGATTTACAAGCATGTTTTACCTTAGTCATTGATCATGCATGTCATATTAATGTTATACCTATCCTTTCTTATAATTATTCGTTTTGATTATGTTGCTTATCCCTTGCTAGCATTGCATCCTAGATACCTAGTACATTCAAATGTACTAAAGCATACTCTATGCCTACATGATGTTACCATGTAGGAACCAGAGCCACACTTGATCGTCCTCCTCTATGTGGCTAGTATGATCTCTCTCAAACTCTTTGGTGAGTACTCCATTTCGGGGATAATGTTTATGATCTTATATGCTATTTTAAGACTATCTTCTTTTATGTATGTGTTGACTATGAGGGTGAGCCCGGTAGCTTTTCTTGGCCCCCTCTCTTATCTATGTAGTAGAGGTGCTATTGGACATGTCATATGTAAAGTTATGAACCTTAACTTTCTCTTGACTTTTTGATGTTTATGATATGGAAGTTATCCCTTAGCCTCATTGTCCCTATTTTACTCTATTATTGTTGTATTTAATTGCTTTCGCAACTAAGGATGTGTAATGATATGTTAAGAGGCTTATTTGGGTCCCCTTTGGGTTCCCTATCCGCCGTGTCACGTCTAGGCCTTAGTCTTGGGTCGTGATAATGCATGATGTCTATTTTCTTGGACATGGTGGAGAGTATTATTAAGGTTTTCATGGATGATTTTAGTGTGGTTGGTCAATCATTTAAACATTGTCTATTACATTTGCATGATGTTTTGCATAGATGTGTCGAAAGTCACCTAGTGTTGAATTGGTAGAAGTATCATTTCATGGTCAAAAAAGGTATTGTGCTGGGTCATAGAATTTTGGGTAAAGGAATCGAGTTGATAAAGCAAAAATTGTAGTAATTAAGAAACTTTCTCCACCGATCTCAATAAAAGGTGTTAGGAGCTTCTTGGGCCATGTAAGATTCTACCGATGCTTCATAAAAGATTTCTCTAAGATTTCGCATCCCTTGTGCAAACTATTGGAGAAAGAAGCCAACTTTGTGTTTGATTATACTTATATGCAAGATTTTGAAGAATTAAAGAGGAGGTTAACTTCAGCACCTATTATTGTGGCGCCGGATTGGTCAAAGCCCTTTGAACTAATGCGTAATGCTAGTGGGGTTGCATTAGGTGTGGTTCTGGGACAACACAAGGAAAAAGTCCTACATCCTATCTACTCTGTGAGCAAACCATTGAATGTAGCCCAAAAAAATCATACAGTCACTGAACATGAGTTACTTGCATTGGTCTTCACATTCGAGAAATTTGATTATACTTGTTGGGAGCCAAAGTGATAGTGCACACAGACCATGCAACACTTAAGTATTTAATTGCCAAGAAGGATGCAAAACCAAGATTTATCAGATGGGTGCTTCTATTGCAAGAATTTAACTTTGCTGTGATTGATTTGAAGGGTAAGAGAATCAAGTCACCGACCACCTTTCCAGAATAGAGGATGAGGCTATAGTGCAGTTTGATAATGATCTTGATATTGATGATTCCCTTCCTGATGAAAGAGTGTTGGTAGTTTCATCACATAATCTTATACCCTAGTTTGCAGATTATGCTAACTTCCTGGTAAGCGATATTGTACCTCTTGACCTGAATATCTATCAAGGTTGTAGGTTCATGCATGATGTAAAGAAATTCTTTCGGGATGTGCTATACCGATTTCTTATATGTACTG
>DF358897.1:2506-14191 GCA_000787875.1 Solanum virginianum | reverse complement strand
AAAGCCCTATGAGCCTAAGCTAAAAGCCTGTGATTTCTTATATGTACTGATTGGATCATCTATAGATGTGTTCTGGAAGTGAAAATGATGAGCATTCTCAAAGCATGTCACTCCTTGTTAGTAGATGGCCATCATAGTGGAGCTGGTATGGCTTATAAGGTGCTACAGTGCAGATATTATTGGCCTTCTATACATCAAAATGCTCATGATTATGTTAAGTCTTGTGACAGATGTCAAAGAGCGGGTAGAGTATTACGAAGGCAAGAACTTCTGCTTAATCCCATTTTGGTGATCTTCACTTCATAGGTCCCTTTATTAGCTCTCACGGGAATAAGTATATACTAGTTGTTGTTGGCTATGTCTCTAAATTGGTGGAGGCCATACCTTTGCCAAACAATGAGGGCAAAGTGTCATAACTTTCTTCGAAGAAACATCTTTTTCAGGTTTGGAAAACCTTGAGCAATTATCAGTGATGGAGGTTCCCATTTTTGTAACGGGCTTTTCAAAGCTCTTCTTCAGAAATATGGTGTGAAACATCATCTAGTGACGCCTTACCATCCCCAAACAAGAAAGCAGGTAGAAGTATTGAATAGAGAAATTAAGCGAATCCTATCCAAGATTGTGAATGTGAATTGTACCGATTGGTCTCGAAAGTTTGATAATGCATTGTGGACCTACCGCACCGCATTCAAAACATTGATTGGTATGTCCCCATACCAACTAGTATTTAGAAAGGCTTGTCACTTGCTAGTTTAATTTGAGCATAAAGCGATATGGACAGTAACGAAGCTGAACCTAGATTGGAATAAAGCAGCAACATCTAGGCCAATGCAGATTAATGAGCTTGATGAGTTCAGACCTAGAGCATATGAGTGCTTTGCATTGTACAAACAAAGAATGAAGGTTCAGCATGACCGCAGAATTGAGAACCACTAATTTGCACCAGGGGACATAGTGTTACTTTACAACGCTAGATTGAAGTGGTTTCCTGGGAAACTCAGATCTAAGTGGATAGGTCCATTCCGAGTAAAACGGGTCTTCAGTCATGGTACCATCAAGTTATAAGTCAAGATGGAAAAATCTTCAAGGTCAATGGTCAAAGAGTCAAGCTCTACATGGAAGATATGGAGAAAATTAAGATAGTAAATGAATGGGACCTTGAGGAGGCATCAGTGCTAAACCTTGCCTCATCGTACCGCGACACTAAAGCAGCCGCTGCTTGGGAGGTAACCCAAGTTATCTCCCTTGTTTTGTTTTCAATTTTGTTATCTACTTTGACGATAAAGTATCAACTTTTTGGTGGGGTATGGGAAGTTATGGACTAATGTGAAGTCTGAGTAGCCTTTAGTCCATAACTATCCTATTTTTGATCCTAAGGTTTTTTTGCCGTGTTTTGTTTTCCTTATAGATTAGTTTACTTTCTATTGAACCAATATGTTTAGGTGTTGTAGATAATTTGTAGATATATAGTGATTATTACTTTTGGCATGTATATAATATTGAATGGTTTTATGAATGTTTTGAATAATGGGTACCCTCCAAATTTTTGGGATTATTGGTTGCTATTGCAACCTTGCATGTGATTGGTTTGACAATGTTTGTTCTGATGAAGCAAAGGTAAGTTGATGCTTGAAGCATAACCTATGTGTCTATGATTGATTGTGTATGCTATGCCATGAGTATGTGAGGAAATTTTTGTCATATTCATGCATTGTATACTGACTCAGAACTTGCCTTGTTACTTTGATTGGATCGGAGATCTTGGTTGATTAGGAAAGGATCTTAGGCCATACCTCATTAAGTTTGTCCACTTTTGCCAAAATGACGTACGAAATGTAGTAGTTTACCCCCTTGTTTCAAATGTTTGAACCTTGCATATCCCTTTTCTTTCTTATATCGGACTAGCCTAACCTTGTTTAATGAAATACCTTGATATTGACCCTAGTCTATCCTTGAACATATGAAACTTGATTGAGGAAAAAAGCCTAAGTTGAGGATAGCTACCAAAGGTAGCCCTAGTTCAGGTAATGGATATTGTGTACTTCGCCTTAGGCTAAAAGCCTAAGTTAAGGGTGACATATATTGTGGTAAAGTAACGAAAGTGAGGTGATTAGTAGGGGAAGAAAGAAAGAAGAGAAAATCATGTGTCAGGTGAGAGAAAAAGGAAGAAAAGGTGCCTTAAAATGAAAAGAATAGCAAAATGAGTTAAAAAATGAGGCACAACTAAAAAAGAAAGAAAGCACTCGGAGAAGCATAAAAATAAAGAATGAGGGAGGTCAAAATGAAAAAAGCTGAGTTGTCAAGGCAAAAATGTTGAAAATTATAGTTTAAGGATGACTTTTAGTCACACTATTTCTCAAAGTACCTTACCAAAGCCCTATGAGCCTAAGCTAAAAGCCTGTAAAGTCCTAGGGTGATCCTAATCCAACTAGTCAACAATCCAGAGTATGAGTATATGGGCAAGCCTATGGTGTTGGTTATCATGCATGAATCTCATTTGCGAGAGAGAGGATGCTTGCACGGTCCCTGATCTTTGATTGCTTTTTGAGTTAAATGGAGGGACTTCATTTCTGTGAGGGCATTTACATGACATGATTGTCATATGACTTGTTCGGTGATTATGAATTGTTGATACTCCTTTGCTTGTCATAGTTGGATTGTCAAATGCATCATTGTGTCTTGGTTTGCTTCGTGGCTATTTAATCAGGTTTTGAAAATGAGAGTTGGGCACCTAAGTTAGAATTGTGTGATGTATATGCCATTAGGATAGTTTCTATGTATTTCTTGTTGTCTACTTAGATCGAGTCATCGCTTGAGGACAAACAACAATTCTAAGTTAAGGGTGTTGATGTGTTGTCAAATTACAACACATTTGATGCCTAAAACATAGAATTTTGCATGTTTTTTATGCAACTTTTTATGGTTTGTATGTTTTTTTGTGTTGTTCTTGCAGAAAATATAGGTTGACATGATTTCGAGAGAAAATTACAGATTTTGATGAAGTTCAGGACATACGAGCCACCCTACGAGTCGTAGCCTAAGCTACGAGTCATAGTGTGCCCTTGTAACCAGAAATAGTGTTCAGAAATTAGGAATTTGCAAAGTGAAGGTTAGCTATATGAGGCTAACCTATGAGTTGTAGGTCTCACTACAACTCATAGGAGGGGGCTGTAATGACCCTAAAAAGTGCCCGAAAATGTACCTCAGAAGTGGTCGGAAACATAATTTCCACATATCTCAATATTCGTGCGTGATATCAAAAATTTAACTTCATATTCTTGTTCATGGGGTCAAATGTAATGGTTAATGGGTCTAACCCCGATTTTATAGCAAAGGAATCATAATTTCATTTTCCCAAAATTCACTTTCCAATGAGGTTTTCGCGCCCAAGGCGCGATGCATCAAGGGCGCGCCTCAGTCCTTTTTGTATGCTATTTTTCTTTTTCGGTCTAACACTTTAAAATCTTAGGCCTAAGTGCTCCTATGCATGAAAATATCAATACCTAGCCATATTTTATCCTCATATCACATAAGACATTCCCCGATACTCATTCAAGCACTTAGACAAATATTTTACTCAATTCAAATGCCCCAAACTCACTTTCGGATCTCAAGAAACTCATTCATGCTTCAAGCTCTCAGTTCAATCTAACTCAATCTTATTTATGTCATTTAAGACCACCGTGGGTCCCCTACATCAAGCCAAGTTCAAAGGAATTTCCGTTTGCCAAGTTTTGCACAAATATCGATAGAAGGGTCAACTTTAAAGGGGCATATCTCTGAGCATACAAATAAATGGGTAGCCCACGACCTACCAAATCAAATATCTTTGAATTAGCTTTCCAATGCACTTGGTTTCACCTTATTTAGAATTCGGATGAAGAATTTATGCCCATTTTCGTAGAACTTATATGTGAAGGGGTATATACGAGTTTTTGCCACATCCCACCTCATTAATGGCATTCCGTAAATTTATCCATTTCTATTGTATTTTGAGAATTCCTATGCTATCTTAACACCTCCGAAATACCTAACCCTATTCTGAAAGATCAAATTCACTCCTCCCAATTGGAATAAACTCTCAAATTCTCTCAAGATCATCCATCAAAACCCCAATACAAATTCAAGAAAACTCAAGAGAAAGCTTTAGATTCCAAGACCCACTTCAAAACTTCAAGTCTTTCACAACTCAATTTAAAAAAATTGAAGATTTAAGGTATGTTTCATTCATGGGAACTTTTCATCCATGAAGCCCAATCTTCCATTTCTATGAAAATTACATGTTTCCAAGTTGTGTTGGTTATGGGTATTATTATTATTATAGATTATGACCATATACTATATTGGGATTTTATGGATGTTTGGTTGAAAATGCCTGATTACTCATTTTTAAGTCTATAACATGAGATGATTTACCTATTATGATTATGCATGTTTTAAGCTTTAGAATCGTGATCTCTCTTGGTATTTGATGAGGGGTTTCAATGTATTTGCAAGATGGTATTACCAAGTATTGGTGGGCTATTTTACTTCAAGTTTTCTTGCATGATTTCACTCTTGAATTGCATATGTTTTATACTAGCATTACACACTCGCCAAATGTTTGATAAAATAGTCTGGTTATGGTAGCTTGAGGAATTGAAGGTCCTATGCATGTCTTATCAGTTGAATGACTATATGATAATGAAATGATGACGAGAAGAAGTGTATGTATATGATGATGAAAGGAGTGTGTGTGTGTGTGTGTGTGTGTGTATATATATATATATATATATATTGTGATAAAATATCTTTATAGTGTTGTGGATGACCAAGCCTAAGGCGGGGTGTGTGTATATATATATATATATATATATTGTGATAAAATATCTTTATAGTGTTGTGGATGACCAAGCCTAAGTCGGGGGGTTATATGCCCAGGTAACCTTATTGAGGGGTTGGTATCGCCTAGCTCGGGGGGTGGTTGGCCCGAGTAACCTTGTTAGGGGTTTTTACCCGTTGACCTTGTTGGGGGATTTGTACTCCTTCAACCTTGTTGGGGGGTTTGTACTCCATCAGCCTCATTAAGGGGTTTGTACCTCATGCGCCTATCCAAGGGGGTGGTAGGCTTGGATTGCACTATAATGGTCACTTCTTACACTTGTATTATATTCTATATAAGTATGATTTTACTTCAAGAATCATTCATACATGTCATATTGTTAGTATCCTATCTATTGCTTATGATTATGCATTTTGCCCATGATGCCTATCTAATGTTGCATTGTGTCCTACATACTTAGTGCATTCAAACGTACTAATGCATACTTAGTGCATTCAAATGTACTAATGCATACTTTATGCCTACATGATATCACCATGTAGGAAACGAATCTCCTATTGATTCTCCTCATGGCTAGATGGATTGTTCATGTTTGGTTGTGGTGACTCCTCAAGTCCGAGGACAATATATATCTTCTCTCAAGCTTATGTTTAGACTATGTTTTGTATGTTTGGATTACCTATTGTCATTATTATGAGGGTGAGCCTAGTTGCTTCTCTTGGCCTCCGCTAAGTATATAAGGTTTAGAGGTGTTGTTGGACATGTTATGTATCTATGCTATGAGCCTTGACTTTCTCATTTTTTGGTGTTTATGATATGGAAATTTACCTTTAGTCCCAATCCCCCTTGTTTATGCTTATCTTTTATCATCATTTTAATTTTTTTCGCGACCAAAGATGTTTAATGATATGCTATGAGGCTTGTTTGGGGATTCCTTCGGGTTCTCTATTCGTCGGACACGTCTAGGCCGTAGGCTTAGGTCGTGACAAAGATGGTATCAGAGCACTGGGTTGTTAGATCCTCAGAGTGCAACACATCGCGTCGATTAGAGTCCTATTCATGGTTGTGAAATGCGCCACTACTATGAATAGGAGACTATGAGGCGTTCTAGGAAATGTTTCAATTTTTTATGATCTATGTCATGCGATAGAGCTAGGCCTACTAGTGCTTATTGCTAATCCCTGACCATTACATTACAGGATATATCTCAAGATACTCAAGATAGTGATATAATGAATGTGAAGGTTCACAATGCTCTTCAGGTCAGCGAATGCGATGGCAAAATTGGCAACTCACCTCGATCAACAAACAAGTGCTCCCGAGACTTCAAAAGATAAGAGGAGAGGTAAGGAGGCCAAGAGGGCCCGTGGTGAAGGGAAGTTCCAAAGTCTCAAAGGTAGTGGTAGTGTGGTACTTTATGATACGTGCATAAAATATGGTAGAAGCCATGATGGCATATGCTTGAAGAAAACCAATGCTTGTTATGATTATAGAGGGGAGGGCCACAAGATAATAGATTGCCCGCATAGACACAATAAGAGTAAAGGAGGCAATGATAGGGTAATACATCCTAGATGCCCAAAATATGGGAGGAAACATGGTGGTACATGTAGGAGGGACACGAATGCGTATCTTGGGTGTGAAGACATGGGCCAAAAAATTTTGGACTTCCCTTATGGTCAAGACAAGGGTGAATGTGGTGATGTTGATCAAGAGGCTCAAGAAGGGCATGAAATGCCTAATGTCGCTACTGGTATATTGAAATTTTCCTTTAGCTTTAATGTGTTTGCATTGATGGGCCCGGTGTACCATAATGTGCTGTCAAAATATAACATATTTGATGCCTAAAATAAGAAATTTTATGAGTTCTTAAAGTGACTTTTTAGTGTTTTGATGTGTTTTTGTGTTAATCTTGCAGAAAAGTTAGGTTGGCATGATTTTGAAGAAAAGTTGGAGATTTTGCTAAAGCATAGGTCTTACGAGCCCACCTACGATTCATAGCTCATCCTATGAGTAGTAGGGTGATATCATAGCAAGAATTAGAGACCAGAGATTTTGCTGAAGAATAGGCCTTACGAGCCAACGTATGAGTCGTAGCTCAAGTTACAAGTCGCAGCAGGAATTAGAGACCAAAATAAAAAATCAACCAAGTGAAGGTCACTCCTACGAAGACGTCCTATGAGTCGTAATACACACTACGACTCGTATAAGTGAACTCGTAGCAAGAATCAGAAAGCCAACATGTTGGACCAAAAAATGAAGACTAAGACTACGAGACCAACATACGAGTCGTAGCTCAAGCAATGACTCGTACCTAGGGGTTGTACCAGTTCAGTCCAAGATGTCAAGAACCTGATATGAGACCTCGACTATGACTTGTAGGTCAACCTACGAGCCGTAATTGCGAAACTTAGTAGCTGCCAGCTGTCTTTTCTGTGTAAATTCTAGGGTTATTTTGTAGATACTATATATAGCTTAAGTTAGGTTTTTGGGTGGAGTGTTCGAGTAGTAGACAATCTACCATTACATTTTGAAGCTTTTCTTAGTTTTTTAGAGTAGTTTATTGTTCTCTATTGGAAAACCTATTTTGGGAATTGCAAACTTTGCCTTGTACTAATTGTTGATCAATCAAGCTTGTGGGTTTGCAATTTGTGGTGTCTATTTTCCTCATTGGTATTGGTAACGCTCTCAACTATGTCTATTATTTGCATTCTTGTGTGTTTTTCCTTAGCCATCATTGAAATGACCTAGGTTTCTTGCATTTCTATGATTGGGGTTTTACAAGTTTTATCTATTTCCGTTCATGATTATTGTTATTTGGTGGTGGCCAACACCGAACCCCTACTACTATCATGATACCGACCAAGGTAGTGATTAATAGGACAAGGGAAGTAGATGAAAAAATTTGATAGATGTGTTCTCGTAATCAACTAAACCTAACCAAGAAGAGGTTGATTAGGATTATTGGTAACAGTTAGTTGGCACGCCATGGTGGCCGACCAAGCACCATGGTAATATTTGACCTTTACCTTCACAAGAGAGCTGGAAGAACCTAAGTTACCATCCTGCATGCAAATCACCAATCCCTGCTATGCCAAATATATGAAGGACTTAGTCACCAAGAAACGCACTTTAAGCCAAGAGTTCTCGTAAGAACTCCAATAATGTAATACGATTATGTTATCTAGGGTAATCAAGTCGACGAATCATGGGGCACTCAATTCCCAAGTTGTCCCCAAAACTTAGTATTTCCTTGCGTTATAGTTAGTGTTTATTTTATTTTGTTTTTGAATCACAACCCCCCTCTATTTAGAGATTGTAGTCATAAATGCTTGAACTGATTAGTGGTGAAATCTTGTAATCAAGCCCTGTATTTCCTGTGGATTCGATCCTAACCATGGCTAGGTTAATTGCTAACAATGACCACTTTCTTATTAAAGTGTGAACATCAGTTAGAAATTATGGCACTGTTGTCGGGGAATACAACTAGGTTTTGATTTGATTTCACTATTAGTTAGTTGTAGTGTTGATTTCTAGAGTCTCTTGTACTTTACGTTTATTTTTGTTGTTCGAATTTACTTGTAGGGTATACTAGGTTGTATTCCCAACATGAGGAGCCAAAGCTTAGCTCCACCCAATTTGGAGATCCATCAACTACTAAGAAGAATGGCTCAAGTGAATGAGGATATTGAGATTGAGGAGGAAATGCATATGAATAAGGATATGGATAGAGCGGAGAATCCATAACAAAAGGGTAACAAGCCACAGCTCAGGGACTTCAATGAAAATGCTTATGGATGGAATCAATATTGATTGAACCCAATGGCTATGGATGTTATCGATGCTATAGTACTGCCTTCTCTATTGGCAGATACAAAGTTCATGGTATTGAGTGGATTGCTCCAAATGCTCCAAAACCATGGTCTATTCAGAAGGCTACCTTCGGAGGATCCCCATCATCATCTTTAGAATGTGTTGTTCTTTTGAAAAAGTATCATGGGGACACAAAACCTTTCTCTTGATGCTGTGGGTTTGAGAGTGTTTCCACTGTCACTGATTGGCAATGCAGCTGTATGGTTGTCCGAGCTTTCGCCGGGTATGACCACAAGTTGGGCTGAGCTTTAGAATGTATTCCTTGAAATATACTTCCCAAGATCTAACAAGTTGAAACTCAAGGAGCAAATCAACAGCATTAAGCAATTGCCAGGTGATTCTATTAGCACAATATGGGAGAGGTTTACTAAATGCTTGCGGATGGTCCCTGATCAAAAGATTATTAATGATGCCTTGGTTGAGATTTTCTATTGGGCACTTGTCGAGAATAGTCAAGCTTGCGCCAACACAATTATGGGAGGACCTGATCATAATATTATGGATGATTCCTTAGTTGAGATTTTCTATCGAGCACTTGATGCGAATAGTCAAGCTTGTGCCGACACAATCATGGGAGGCATGTTCTTAGAACAACCTTTCACATTGGTAGCCACAAGGATGGAGCATGTGGTCAAAATAAATAAAGCATGGGGTCAACGAGAGTGGGGTGTGATAAAACCCTCTTGTGCGGTTAATACGAATAGTGAGCAAGCAAAGGTAAACTAAGAGATCATGGAAGAACTTGCTCAACTTCGCACAAGTATGGACTTGGTTTTAAAGAAAAATCAAGCAAGTGTTAAGGCAGCTACTCACCAACCTACAAAGGTCCCTACTTATGATGATCCATTCTTTAATGAGGATGCATGTTTTGTAAGCAACCAAGCGACGGGTTTCTGGAACAACTCTCAAGGGTCCAATTCAAACTATTAGAGGCAAGGTTTCAAAAATCAAGGTCAAAACTTCACCTGTGATGGGATACATAGAGACAATTGGGGTGGATACTATGAGAGAGAGTGCTAGCTACAAAATAGGGAAGAAGAGAGGTCTTTAGGAATGGTCCTTATGTGCCACCATACAATCATGATGCCGGATCAAGCAACTCCAGGATTGAAGAAATATTTGAAAAATTGTTGAAGTGAGCAGACCATTAGGATGAGACTTTAAAGGGAATAAAACGGATATTTCAAAGATTAACTAGAAAATCAAGTCTCACTCCGTGGCAATAGAGCAACTAGAGCAACAATTCAAACAAGTTTTTTCACAACTGAATCAACATCAAAAGGTTACCCTACTAAGAAATATGATTCAAAACCCAAATAATGAAGGACATTACATGGTGGTGATGACTAGGAGAAGCAAGAGCATCATAGATCCCCCTATGCAGTTGTCAATGAAGTCGATGAGAAGCCTCTTGGTGGTGAAGTCTTAGTTGAGGGAGAATACCCGAAGATTGTTAGGATGCAATAAGAAAAGATAAGGGAGCATGAGAAATTGAAATCAATTCCCAAACCTCCTCCTCCTTTCCCTCAAAGGCTCAAGAGAAAGGAAGAGGAGGATAAATTCAAACACTTCCTCTCTATGTTGAAACAACTCTCCATCAACATTCCCCTCCTAGAAGCTCTAGAGAAAATCCCCTGCTATGCCAAATATATGAAGGACTTAGTCACCAAGAAACGCACTTTAAGCCAAGAGTTCTCGTAAGAACTCCAATAATGTAATACGATTATGACTAAATATCTTGATCAAAAATGAGAGGGCCCCGCTGCATTTACTATTCCCTGTACCATTGGTGATGTAGAGTTTGCAAGAGCCTTTTGTGACTTAGGAGCGAGCATCAATCTAATGCCTCTTGTAGTATTCAAAAAAGCTTGGCTTTTGTACTCCTATCGCGACAATAATGGAGTTACTTATGGCGGATCGCACCATTGAAAAACCAGAGAGAATCCTTTTGGATGTGCTTGTTAAAGTGGATAAATTCATCTTTCTGGCAGATTTTGTGATCCTTGACTGTGAAGTTGATTTTAAGGTGCCCATCATTTTGGGAAGACCATTTCTAGCCACTGGGAGAGCCCTAGTGGATATGAATTCAGGTCAACTATGGTTTAGGGTAAATGATGCAGAGGTCATGTTCGATATTTGCCAATCCATGAAACACCCAGATAAATGCAAGAGTGAGGTGTGGACCCCTGATGATAGTTGATGAAGGATGGTGACAAAGTTGAGCCACGACGTTAAACAAGGCACTTCTTGGGAGGTAACCCAAACATTTTTTATAATTGTTGGCTTGTTTTTAGTTTTTTTATTGTTGAGATTCTTAGGTAAAAGGTTTGAGTTTGTTTTTATGATTGAAAGACATTAGTGCAGTTGCAATATTTTGGAACTGTTGTGTTTTGAGATTTGGTTTGCAGGTGAGAATTAAAGTACTGAAGATTTGAAAAATGGCACTTGGAGAAATGTTTACGATCAGGCCTATGAGTCATAGTCATGCTTCGTAGAGAAAATTAGTGAGTACCAAAATTTGTCACATACACTACGAGCCAACCTTACGACTCGTAGGGTCCCCTATGAGTCATAAGTGGGATTCGTAGTGCCCAAGTATGATTACTAAATTTTTATAAGTGTTGGGTCTACTACAAGACCAGGACTACGAGTCATATGATTGCCTATGACTCATAATCGAGGTCTACTACAAGACCAGGACTATAAGTCATACGACTGCCTATGACTCGTAGTAGGGGTCTTGTAGCCCCATTTGTAGATTTTTAAAATACAACCCGATTTGCTTGTATAAGGGGTCCAAATAACATTTGACCCCTATTATCTATTAGAAATCCTAAAAAGCGATGGAAAACCCCTCCCCTTCACCCACACCATTTTTCTAATCAAAATCCCCTACGTCATTTACTAGCGAAGATTTCAGCGAAGGCACTATTTCTAGTGTTTTGGCGTGATTTTTGATTTTCTTCACTTTGGTTTACTTCTCCAATCGA
>DF358898.1:91076-102391 GCA_000787875.1 Solanum virginianum | reverse complement strand
TCTAAGTGAACTTGTTGGTGAAGGATCTAGCTTGGAATTTCCTAGTATGATAAGCTATCCTTCACCCCCTTACTCTCCACAGGAATCGCTAAGGCTAGATCTCCCAAACACTTTTTTAGCATAGATACATGAAACACTAAGTGAACTTCATCTAACTCGGAAGGCAAGTCTAACTCGTAAGCAACTTTTCCAATCCTTCTTACAATCTGGTATGGCCCGATATAACGGGGACTCAGCTTTCCCTTCTTACCAAATTTCATGACTTCCTTCATGGATGATACCTTCAAACACACCCAATCATCTACCTCAAACTCCAAGTCTCTTCTTCTCATGTCTGTATATGACTTCTGATGATCTGGCTGTCTTCAACCTTTCCCTGATGACTTTCACTTTCCCCATAGACTGGTGTACGAGATTAGGCCCAATCAACTCAGCTTCATCCACCTTGAACTAGCCAATCAGTGATCTACACCTCCTCCTGTATAATGCTTCATACGGGGCCATCTGAATACTGGCATGATAGCTATTATTGTACGCAAACTCAATCAACGGTAGGTGATCATCCCAATCTCCTTTAAAGTCGATAACATATGTTCTTAACATATCCTCCAACATCTGAATAGTACGCTCTGCCTGCCCCTTGGTTTAAGGGTGAAAAGCGATGCTCAAATTCACATTCGTACCCAATTTCTTCTGGAAAGATCTCTAAAATTGAGAGGTGAATTGAGCTCCTCTGTCTGAGATGATGGAAAAGGGAACCCCATGCAACATCATAATCTCACGAATGTATAGTCGTGCATACTCCTCAGCCGGATAAGTTTTTTGTCTTAACTGCCAAGAAGTGGGCTGATTTAGTCATCCAATCAACAATCACCCATATTGAATCATGCTGCTTTTTGGATCTTGGTAAGCCGGTAATAAAATTCATGTTGATCACCTCCCACTTCCACTCCAGAATTTCAAAGTCCTAAGCCATTCCACACAGTTTCTAATGTTCAACCTTAATCTGTTGGTAATTGGGACACTTAGAAACAAATTCAGCAATTTATTTCTTCATCCCATTCCACCAATAGACTTCCTTCAGGTCGTGGTATATCTTGGTGGAGCCAGGATGGATGGAATATCTCATGCTATGAGCTTCGGCCATGATTTTGTTTCGAACACCATCAATATCAGGTATACACAATCTTCCTTGATATCTCAATACCCCATCTCCCCCTTTGGAGAAAACCATCACCTTCTGCTTGTGAACCGCTTCTTTTAACTAGAGTAAGACAGGGTCTTGGTCTTGCTTTTCTTTCACCTCTGACACTAAGAATGAAGCCGAACCACTCTGAACATTGATCTTCCCTTTGTTGTTCTCCTCAAGTTGCACTCCCAATCGAGCCAATCTATGCACCTTTTTGGCTAATTCTCTCTTCCCTTCCTCCACATGGGCAGTGCTACCCATAGACATCCTGCTAAGAGCATCAACAACAATTTTAGCCTTACCTAGGTGGAAGAGAATGCTCATATTATAATCCTTGAGCAACTCCAGCCATCTCTTCTACTGCAGGTTGAGCGCTTTCTGGCTGAACACGTACTGCAAGCTTTTGTGGTCAGTGAGCATGTTCACATGCACTCCATACAAGTAGTTACATCAGATTTTAAGTGTGAAACACCACTGCTGCCAACTCAAGGTCATGAGTAGGATAATTTTTCTCGTGAACCTTAAGTTGTCTAGAGGCGTAAGCTATCACCTTCCCCCTCTGCATGAGTACATAGCCCAATTCCACTCGGGATGCAGCACAATATATCACGAAGTCCCCCTTCCCGTCTAGCAAAGTCAACACTGGTGTTGTAGTTAATCTGGTCTTCTACTCCTGAAAACTCTTTTCACATGCCTCAGACCACTGAAACTTGGCCTTCTTCTAAGTCAGCTTAGTCAATGGGGCTGACAGAGAAGAAAAACCCTCGATAAATTCGTGATAATTCCCTGCTAAACCCAAGAAGCTTCCTATTTCTCTTAGAGAAGTGAGTCTTCGCCAGTTCTTAACCGCCTCAATCTTCTGAGTATCCACCCGAATGCCATCTCCTGAAACAACATGGCCTAAGAAAGCCACTAACTTGAGCCAAAACTCACACTTGGAGAACTTCGCATGCAAAACAACTCTAAGGTGATTAACATGCTCCTCTTTATTCCTCAAATATACCAGAATGTCATCAATACACATGATCACGAACATATCAAGATATGGCCTGAATACCCTATTCATCAGATCCATGAAAGTTGCAGGTGCATTTGTCAACCCGAAGGACATGATCAGGAACACAAAATGGTCATACCGTGTCCTAAAGGTTGTCTTAGAAATATCACTTTCCCTCACCTTTAACTAATGGTAACCCGATTCAAGGTCTATCTTGGAGAAACATGTAACACACTAAAGCTGGTCAAAGAGATCATCTATTTAGGAAAGAGGATACATATTCTTTATGATAACCTTATTCAACTGTCGGTAGTCTATACACTTCCTTAAAGACTAATCTTTCTTACGCACGAATAGGACAGGAGCACCCCAAGGTGAGACACTAGGCCTTATAAAACCTTTCTCTGACAAGTCTTTCAATTGCTCTTTCAATTCTTTTAACTTTGCGAGGGCCATTTTATAGGGTGGAATTGAGATAGGTTTGGTCTCAAGAAGAACATCAATCCCAAAGTCAATCTCTCTATTAGGAGGGACTCCGGGAAGATCATAAGGAAATACCTCAGAAAATGCATTCACAATCGGGAGTGACTCAAGTGTAGAAGACTCAACATCATCAGACTTTACTCGCACGAGGTGGTAAATACAACCCTTTGATATCAACTTTCTAGCTCTAAGATAAGAGTTGACTTTACCCTTAGGGGCAACAGCGACATGATAGACAAAGGAACCCCATGCAACCTCACAATCTCATGAATGTAAAGTTGGGCATACTCCTTAGCTGTATAAGTTGCGGGTTCTACAGTCGACGGAAGCATAACAGGCATGAAGCTAATCCATGCCCATTATTACATCAAAACCAACCATCTCCAGATAGGTTTTATGGTGATAGTACTCTGAGGTTGATGCGTCTGTCTGATGTTTTGATAGATAATGAGGTGATAGAGTTCTATTTCCTACTTTGAGTTGAGGATGAGTGATTGATGAGTTGATGATATCGTATACTATTTATTTTAGCCTGTTTTACATACAGTACGTTCCACGTACTAACGCCCCTTTGGTGCTGCATTATTTTATGATGTAGATTCTGTAGACAGAGGACTTCAACAGACTAATCGTTGAGGTTCGCAGATCTCCAGACAGAGACGTGGTGAGTCCTCCCTTGCTTTCGGAGGACATATTTATCGTTTGAGCACTTCGAGTTATTTTCTTCGATTGTGGTAGATATGGCCTGTCATGGTACCTTCTTAAATGATAATTATAGAGGCTTCGTAGACATAGACAGTCGATATGTCGTGGTCGGGATTAATATTTTTCCCGGTCCTTGTTTCTATTGAGTTGCTTATATTCGTACTCATTATGATAGTGATTGTGATAGCCACTGATAGTCTGTTATTCTCTTTATATCTTCCGCATATAAGTCGATTGAATGAATGCAATGAAACTAGGTGGTTCGTTTAGGGGCTAGCGATAGTCTCCAAGTGCCAATTACGTCTAAGGTATCCTCCTGGGACGTGACAATGAACATGTATGTTGGCTGCAACAGTCTATTTCTCGTGGAAATAAAGGAATCTTAGAAATTTTTAAAAGTGAAAAGCAGCTCACGACCTGATTGATCAAGTAAGTAATCCAAGATATTAAAGCAAGGAAAGTTGCCAAGCTCACTAGGTGGTTGGAAAATCACAACTTCTATCCAATTTCATATCCTAGTTGTTAGGATGATTTAGTTTATACTCTAATGTATTTTGCTAAGAGGTTGTTTGGGGCATGATGTCCAACAATACTCCCTCTTTGTACTGATACACACGTTTACTTTGGTAACGAAATCAACTTAATTATCAAAAGAAAAAAATATAATAATAAGATATTATTCTTTTAGAGAAGATTTAATTATATGTATCAAATAAATTAGTCAAGTTAGGCGATTTTGATAGTCTTTTAAATTTGGGACTATAATTCATATTTAGAAAAATTATATTTAAATTCAAAAAAAAAAAATCAAAGAACATATTCAAACGCAACTTCAAGTTCAAAAATTTGAAATAAAACATAATAGTTAATTTACATGGTCAAAAATATTTACTTAACTCACACCCAATTATGGGTGGAAAAAATCAATTCTTTTGTAAAAACAAAGACAAAGAATTCCAAGGAAAAAAATTCTAGAAAAAAACTATTTTTAAATATATTAACAAATTGTAACTAACTTCTGAAAAAAAATTTAAATGAAATTTTAAAGATTTGCAGCTTCTGAAAGAACGAAAACACAAAATCGGAAAAAAAATTGAGGAAATCTCTCTTCTTCTTCTCCTTTTTTTCTTTTGAATTTCTTTTAAGCCTTTAAGCATAAATAAAAAAATTATGAAAAAAATATTCTTTTCTGCACGCATATGTTTGATATGAAAATCATTCAAGTTATCAAGTCAGAGAAAATATTGAAAAAGTACAATTTTTAGACGTTTACTAGGGATAAAAGCTACAATATCAAATAAAATATTTAAGTGAAACTTCGGTGTCTCCAAATGTGTTCGGTCAAGAGGATATCTGAATAAAGTTGAGAAAAGGGTACAACAACACTGGGCCACATTTATTTTTGATGAGATTTAGATATTTGAATCTAAATAAATATTTAAATATGTATTAAAATTTAGAGGTGTGAATCTAAATTCACATCAAAATATGAAAATTTTATAATAAGATTTGAATACTAAATATTAAAATTGCTTAATCTTTTTAATATCTAAATATATAAAACTTATCTTTGTTTCAAAAATAATAATTATATAATTTAAATAAAGTATTAAATTAATCTAATTTTATATTAATAAAGTATTTTTAAATTGGAAAAAAATATCCCTATACACTACAGGATATTAAATTATATGAATGTGTCAATAAAATTTATTTACAATTAAAAGTCAACACTTTTTTAACAAAAATATACATGCATAAAAATAGGCCCCCAAAAAAAGAGGAACAAAGAAAAAAATCTTAATTAAAGAGATTGCTCAATTAATGAGTTTTGTCTCTCATACATGGGAAAAAGCAAAAAGAAAAATGAGAATAACGGACATAGAAAAAATAGTGTTAATTAATTGATTTTTCCTCTTCCATTAATTTATTGTTTGTAATTATTAAGATAAGAGATTGAATTTTACCTTAAGTGTGTTGTGTTAATTGACTTTTCCTCTTCATTGATTTATCTATATTAATTATTCATTGAAATAATAGTTAATGACATCTATCTTTTTTTCTTTCTAAAATATAATATTAATCAACAAAAAATAATTTTTTTCAATTTTATTTGCATCGAACGAAAATAGTTAGTGTTTCTTTTAGTGAATTGAATTTTGTTAGTGATTTGTTTGGTGTGATTTATTTGGTTGATCATTTATTTAAGTTGTTTGGTTGGTATTTTTATTTTATTTATCTGCGTGTGATATATTTGGTTGGTATATTTTTGGTATTTTTTTGGTTTGTTTGATGTAATTTATTTGGTTGGGTATTATTTGATATTAATTTGGTCTTACCTCGTATTTAATTATTTTTGTTGGTATTAATATTATTTAATATTATTTATAAATGTTAAAAAAAAAATGATGGTAGTTTGTTGATTGTATTTGGTATTCGTAAAAATTAAAAAATAGTTAATGGTTGTTTGGTGAAATGTTGATGTCAAAGTTTGATACTTAGTGTATTTATTTGTTAATATTTGGTATTATATATTGAGTTTTAGTTAGTAAGTATTATTATGGTATTAATTGATGTAATTTTGTTGGTATTTATATTATTTAGGTATAATTTTGTTAGTATTCATATTATCAAAAATATTTTTTAATATTATTTAATATTAAGTGTATCTTGAACAAAAAAAAAATACATGAGATTATTAGCTAATACCAAAGAAAATAAATGAGAGAGACAGATTCAAAGCATTAATGGGAGTATATTAATGTAACCATTTTTAAAAAAAAAAAATTGCATGAGATGACATAAATGTAAATAAAAAACTTAAAACTGTAAATATTTTTGAGGATTGACATAGTTCATAATTTGTGCTCTTAAAGTGTATATTGTTACAATTTTTTCTTTTAAATTTTATATGATGATTTGTGATGATGACGACTAATGATGGTGATTAGGATAGTGTTGGTTGATGATAGTGGTGGTGAGTAGTATCTGATATATGGTTGATAGTAATTATTAACCGTGATTGTTGATGGTGATGGCGACGTTGATAATTAATAGAGAAATGATATCTAATAGGAGTAGATGGTGATAAATTATATTGACCAGTGGTGGTAATTATTAATAGTGATGATTCGGGGATGTAATAATGATAGGTTGTGATGTTTAATGACTCTTCAGGTTATGTTTATGTAAATGCCTTCTTTTCATCATTTAGAGCGTTTCTATAGTGATGACTTGCTAGCTCTGAAGGTTTAGTCACCTAGTTATTCTGGATTCTGTGCTTTGAAACTTTTGAAACTTGAAAAGTTGATTTTGGTCAAAACTTTAGATAAACAACATTGAAATGTAATTCTGACGATTTCATTAGCTTCGAAAGAGTCATTTTAGGCTAGTGACATGGTCGAACCAAGTCACGAGTTTTTCAATACGAGGTAGTGACTCTTGTCAATGTTCTTAAAAATTGTACTCGATATAAATCTTGTCAACACAATTAGCTTTAAAATAGTGAGTATGGTCTAGAACGACCTTTCATGTAATTTCAAGGCTTTCAGATTAATTTTGAGTCCCTTGAGAAAATTGGCTAAAAATGACACTTGAGTGTGGCTTTCACTTTATATGGAGACGACTTTTGCAAAAAAATTTAACATTATCGTTGAGTCTAAAATGTTTAATTTTGTATCGTAGTATAGTGCATTTGCGCGCATAGATTTTTAATGAATTTTGATGTAACATCTCTCAAAATACCTTTTTATGACCCTATAAATGAAACCTTGCATATTGAATAATCCAAAATATTTTTGAAAAATTCGAGGCCTAATTTTTGTCCAGGAGAAAAAATTGTGTAGGAAAATGATCTTTTAGATTTTTAGATTGACCGTATCGAGAAATAATTTTTCGTAAGAAATCGTTATCCAGAAAGGTACGTGATTAATCCATGTCGCGAAGAGGATTTTGTTATGTATAAAAGTGATCTACACGTATTTTAGGTCAAAACAGAGAAAAATTGAACTTTGCGCGAAAATGACTTGCGGACGAACAAGCCCACGTCATGCCTCTGATCCCATAACATTAATTTTTTTTGAACAATTTCAATTTCAAGTGAAGTTGTTGAAACTCATTCCTAACCAACTTAAAAACATATTTGGAGCGTTTTTGGGACTTAAACCTATCCTATATTAAGACTTTAACCCCCAAAGTAACCCATTTATTCATCAATCACTCCTTACAAAATTCTCTCTTAGATCAACTCTCAAGGACTTTCTTCTCATCCAAGCCAAACTCCATTGAAGATCAAGTGAAGAAGCAAAATTCTTCATTTTCCTTCAAGCTTGCCAAGTCAATCACTAAAAATATGTGAGATACATCCATAAAATAAAAATATGTGAGATACATCCATAAAATTCTTTCTTCTATGAAGTTCTTTCAAAATTCCATTTTTATCTGAATTCAATTATGAGATCGTGTGGATTTTCTCTTTTTCTACTCAAATTCTTCAATTATGAATGAGATGATGACTATTGATCTATCCTACTATGAATTCAAGTCAATTACATTAAAATTATTGATTTTTCTATGAATAATGTCAAATGTATGATGATTAGGAATTTTTGAAATTGATGTGAGTTCCTTTACAAATGATTCAATATGATTTCAATTGCATGATTCCTACATGATTTTTATCTAATTGCATGATCTTAACTCAATTATTCATGAACCCACACATGGCACTACTTTCATATTTTAAAGCTATTATTTTTATGAAGTATGATTCTGAGTATGAAAAGTATGTTTTAATGACAAAATTATGATGATGATGTTGATATGATGATGAGTGTGACTTAAGACACTAATGTTTATGATGATGATGATAAAATGGGGAGTATACCCATACTATATGAAAAATTATATAGATGTACTATTTTTATGATATAATGAGATCATGATGTTTATTTACAAGCTATGAAAGTACGATTTTGATAAAATATGAATTATGATGATGTCTATATATACGCATGATTATATATTCCATAGGATATGGCTTAGCACTGAGAGGGCATTGGTAGATTTTATTGTTCCATAACTATGTGCCCATATGAATGATGTTCATATTTTTATGCCTTAAAGGTGTGCTTATGGATCCATATAGCTTTTAATGATACTCACTGTGCTAGGATAGAACTTAAAGGGTGGGTCAAATGATAGGTTCTCACTGTACTAGGATAGAATCTATAGGGTGAAGATCAAGTCTACCTTGGCAAAGTAGACCATTCTTTTCTCGATGTAGAGGGAACATCAGGATTCCATGTAATAGTCCGCATGGTTTTAATGTCAGTTATAGTCTTATTCCCACATATGATATGAAATATTTTATGATGCATCCACATATGGTTTTAAATATTATATTGCTCATGCATATCTTGTCCTTGCTCTATTGCTTATGTCTATGCATATTGTTGTTATGTACAATGTTTATTGATGTATTACATTCTTACATATTTAGTATATTTCATCATACTAAATGCATACTCTTTCCTATATGATATCACCATATAAGGGCGGACGACGATTCTACACCTCACTATTGTGGATAGCTTTTGAATACTTGCTATTGAAGATTGGTGAGTTCCCATGGTTCGGGCGGGGACATGCCATTATGTTTCCTGCTTATAATGTTGTTCTAAGACTTTTATACTTCGCTAATTTTGAGAATGAGCTAGTAAAGCTATGTTCTAGTCCCCACCAAAATCTATGACACCATCTTGATATAATTTCCTTTAATAAGAAATGTTGACTTTATGATATTATATTCTGCTTCCTTACTCTTATAATGCTTATGCTTATGATATGAACAAGAGGCTTAGATGGAGCACCTTCAGGGGTCACATTCGCAGTATCATGACTAGGTCCTAGGTTCTAATTGTGACAAACTTAGTATTAGAGTACAAGATTGAAAGCATCCTAGGAAGTCTAACATGTCACATCTAGTAGAAATCTTATTTACACGTGTGAAGCACACCACATCCATGAAAAGGAGGTTATAAGACGTTTAGGAAATCTTTACTTCTTTGTGATCTATGTCATGCCTTCAAGTCTTTTTCCCTCTAATGTTTGTCCTTTGAAATGTTTAGAGAATGACTATATGATCTGCTCTATTATGTAGAGGAGTTGATGCTAGTAAGAATCAAACTCCTCCGGCTCCCCAAGTTCCTCAACACTCTCAAGTTGACCAAGTGATCAATGATGAATTTAGGGTTGCTATCACTATGTTGGATCTAGTTGTCACTTCTCCAAAGACTTCTACCCCTACTTCTAGGATGAGGGATTTTACTAGGATAAATCCCCCAGAGTTTCATAGTTCCAAGGTGGGTGAGGATCCATAAAACTTCATTGATGAAGTCTACAAAGTGGTTGAGATTATGGGGATATCTTCCGAAGAGAAAGCAGAGTTGGCAACTTACTAACTTAAGGGAGTTGCATAAGTTTGATTCACACAATGGAAATCTAAGAGAAGTGATGAGGAAAGGCCTATTGGTGGGAGGTCTTCAAGGTTGCTTTTCTTGATCGTTTCTTTCCTTTGAGTTAAGGAAAATATGCCCTCAAGTTCACAAAAGTTGTCTAAGTATGCTCCTTCTCTTATAGCCAATCCTAGATCCCATATGAACAAGTTTATTTCGGGTGTATTTGATTTGGTGAAGATGGAATGTATAATGACATTACTTATCAAAGAAATGGATATTTCTAAACTCATGACTCATGCCTAATAAATAGAGAGTGATAAACTTGAGAGGATGAAGGTGAGGGAGTCCAAGAGGACTAGGTTTTATGGTGTTTTTTCTCATGCTAAGACCGATGGTAACCATTTCCAAGAAGGCCAAGGATCATCTAAGGGTGATAACCAAGGGTTTAGGGTTCCTACTCCTAAGGCACAAGGTGATGTTACTAAAGGTGGTACTATTCCTCCTTGGTGTCCCAAGTGTGGGAGGAACTATGGAGGTGATGACTTGATAGCTACTAATGCTTGCTTTGGTTGTAGGAAGATGGGACATAAAATTTTTGAGTTTCCTAATGTTGTTAATAAAGGGAAAGAAGGGCGACCTCAAGGTTAACGGGCTCAAAGAGGGAAAGTGTCACAAGGTGCACAAGCTCAAGAAGGTGGACCCATGACAATCGTTTCTATGTTTTTCATGTTAGGCAAGAAGTTGAGGAGTCTCCTGATATAGTTACGAGTAAGATACAAATCTTTGATTTTGGTGCATATGCTTTACTTAACCACGGAACCAATATGTCTTTTCTTACTCCTTATATTGCAATAAAGTTTGATATGTCTCCCTATGTTTTAAAGAGCCATATTCGGTATATAATCCGGTTGGTGAGTCAGTTGTGGCTAAGAAAGTCTACAAAAATTGTTCCATTTCTATATTGCATAAAGTTTTTTCATGTGATCTTGTTAAGCTTGACATGATCAATTTCGATTGACATGACCCAAGCCTAGGTCTAGATGTGACATGGGAAATGAAAAATTGGAAGACATCCCAAACAAGACTCTTACTATCTTGTACACATCCTTGGTTGTGAAAATAAAAATAAACATCAACAAGAGTCAAGTGTAAAAAAGGGAAGTGGGACTAAGAGAAGTTTTTCATAAATATAAAAAAGTAAGACGAGTCAAACTCAAAAGCATATACAAACTTAGTATCCAACAACAACTCTACTTTAGAATGGAGCGGGGGCCAAGACACTTCCCGGGCTCACCTTCATGATAACAAGTGTTCGACATAAAGGAAGTCTTAAGATAGTATGAGTAACATAGATATTGTCCTCGGAGTTAAGGACTCACCAAAGCTTTCTTCGAAGTACCAAACTAGCCACGTGGAGGAGGATGATCAAAAGGAGTTTCGGTCCCTACATGGTAATATCATGTAGGCATAGAGTATGCGTTAG
>DF358898.1:65922-90923 GCA_000787875.1 Solanum virginianum | reverse complement strand
TGCAAAAAAGACATAAGCCAATATATTCAAAATGCATAATCATAATCAATGGATATATAATCACAATATGAGATGCATGATCAATGCCTGTAATTAAACTTGCTTGTAAAATATTCAACTTGCATAATATATCATACATATGTGGGAAGAGACCTTAACTGACATAGACCAAATAGCTACAACTTGGACTCCAAGACATGACACCCCCTCGTTACAGGTGACTGGGCATGATACCCCCCCTCCCCCGACAAAATGTGGTCTACTTGCCAAGTAAACCAAACATGATAACATGAACTAGATGGATCCACTAGTATAGAAAGGATAAAATATATCATCCTATGGTGGCATATAGTTCAGAGACTAAAGACTTTATATAAGGACCCCTTTCGGGGCTATTGCTATAGCCGAACGCGAGGGTATTTTGGTTAATTGTTAAATAAAATCAACTGAAAGGGAAATTATTTCGCCCTTTTTTTATTTAATTTTGAGCCCCCATGTTGAGCCTCAATCAGTGCTAAGTCTAATACCAAAGAATACTTGAAATAATCATACTTTAATAATAATGTGAGTAACTTGTAAAAGACTTGATAACATGACATGAGTAGCTCTTCAACATGCATGACCTCTACTACCGAGCTTAACTTGAATATGAGAATAAATAATAATCATACATGATCCCTTGCCTTGACATAAATAGATCACAAAAGGTTAAAATCTTGAAATAGGGCTCAACTTGATACTTGTAAAATCATAGATACTTTTCATTCATTCAATACATTCTTAAAAGCCCTTAATCATTATGAAATCACTTGACTTGTATATCATGTAATAATTCATCAACAACTTGAGAATTCTTGTCATATAATTTTATCAAACACATGATGGTTCATGATACTTGTTCAAAATCATGCAACTCAAGAGTAAAACAAGAAGAGTAAACTCAATGCAAATCAAACCCTCATTTAGGGTATCTTGAAATTCATCACAAAAGCTCATAATAGTTCATAGTTTCATATCTCAAATCAGGTATAGTCTCAATTAACAAAACCATTTCATAGAATAAGCTTGAAATAAATATTCATGCATAATCAATCAATACTTGAATAAAACCCCAATTTAATTTATGCTCATATTTCATAATAAAAGATACTCATAAGTAATACTACTTGAAATCATGCAATTTTCATAAAAAGAGAAGGTTGGGCTCTGTGGATGAAAGGATCCATGGATGAAGACCCACATACCTTAAACCTTGAATTTCTTGAAATGAACTTGAACAAGAGTTGAAGCTTGAGATGGGTTCTTGAATTTCAAAATTTAGCTTGAAATGCTTGAATTTGAATGAGAGATTTGATAAAGTCTTGGAGAGATTTTAGAGAGGGTTTTCTGAGTTATAGAATTGAAAAATGGCTAAGTATGAAAAATTTCACATTTAAATGGGCATAGGGCTATTACCCCAATGCCCTTGGACGAAATAAGAAAACTAAGAAAAAACTTATACTGGTCAGCGCCCCTGGCGCGATGCGGATCCAATGCGCAGGCCAACTTACACTAGTCCACACCCCAGGCACATCGCGGCCTGGACGCGAACATATTGGAAATTCAGAAATTAGCACAAATTATTTTTCACTATGAGTCTTCTAAAATCCGAGTTATACCCATTTCCCATTAATTTTTGCCCCCTGCTCAAGAATATAAAGTCATATTTTTGAAATCATGCATGAATTTTGAGATATATGGAAATTACTATTATGGAGCATTCTGAAGCACATGAGGGGTGTTTCAATATCTCCCTCTTGGGAACACTCGTCCCCGAATGTCAAAGAAACATGTATAAGAGAAGTGGTTATGAAGATTTCAACCTCACACGAATGCAACATATGCACTTAAACATCATTTGCAAAAGTCTCAACATGAATCTGAAAAATCACCATAAACTTATTACCATAAAAATGAATGCATGCAAAATGACATGAGGGATGAAACTTAACACTTGAAATCATAGATGAGACTTAAGTTATTACCTTCGGCTTGAGTACACCCCAAACCAATCCATGAGGCATCACAAAGACTTAAGTTATTACCTTCGGCTTGAGTAGAGTGAAAGAGGTATGGGTATTGATTTTTCATATCTGCCTTGGATTCCTATGTGGCACTTTCAACGTGTTGATTTCTCCAAAGGACCTTGATGGATGTTACATCTTTATTTCTCAACCTTTTCACTTGCCTATCTAATATTTCTATCGGGACCTCCTTATAGGTCAAATTATCCTCCACAACACCCACAACCTCTAAGAGAACTATAGCACTTGGGTCACCAACACATCTCCTCAACATAGATACATGGAAGACTGGATGAACCATATTCATCTCCATAGGCAACTCCAATTCATATGCAACCTTGTCAATTCTCCTCAAAATTCGATACGGTTCCACAAACCTTGGGCTCAATTTCCCTTTCTTATCGAACCGGACCACACCTTTCATGGGTGAGACCTTCAAGTAAACCCAATCATCAATCTTAAACTCAAGATCTCTTCTCCTTACATCGGAGTAGGACTTTTGTCTACTTTGAGTCATCTTCAATCTCTCCCTTATCAACCTCACCTTCTCCAAAGCTTCCATAACTAAATCAGGGCCTAACAAAGCTATCTTCCCCACATCAAACCACCCAACCGGGGATCTACAATGCCTACCATATAAAGCTTCAAAGAGAGTCATACCAATTCTTGAATGGTAGCTATTGTTGTAAGCAAACTCAATAAGTGGAAGATATTCATCCCGACTACCCTTAAACTCCAAAAGACAAGCTCTAAGCACATCCTCAAGAGTTTAGATAGTCCTTTCGGCTTGACCATCCATTTGAGGATGAAAAGTTGTGCTAAGCTTGACCTTGGTACCAAGACCCTTTTGGAAGGATCTCCAAAAACGAGAAGTGAATTAAGCACCACGATCTGAAATAATAAACAAGGGTACCCCATGTAATCTAACCAACTATGAATATATAACTTGGCATAATCTTCAGCACCATAAGTTGTTTTGACTAATAGAAAGTGAGTCGAATTTGTCATTTTATCCACAATAACCCAAATAAATCAAAGTGTTTCCTAGTCTTTGGCAACCCAACCACAAAATCCATGTTGATCTCTTACCACGTCCAAGTAGGAATTTCTATGTCTTGGGCTAGGCCACCCGACCTTTGATGTTCGACTTTCACTTATTGACAATTGTGACACCTGGCTATGAACTTTGCAATATCTCTCTTCATACCACCTCACCAATATACCTCCCTCAAGTGTCTATACATCTTTGTGGAACCAGGGTGAATAGAATAGGATGAATTATGAGCCTCTTTCAAAATCAACTCCCTCAAGTCATCGATATTAGGTTACACAACCTACCTTGGTACCTAAGGGTACCATCTCCCCCTTGGGAGAAAATCTCTACTTTACCATCCTTCACCAAAGCCTTCAACTCTAGCAAGGCGGGGTCAAGGTCTAGTATTAACTTGACTTCCTCAGTCAAAGAAGATTTGAAACTATCAATAACCACCACACCACTATTTTCAACTTCACTCAACCTAACCCCCAACCTAGCTAACCGGTGGACTTCTCTAGCCACTTCCTTGTTACCAACATCAATGTGAGATAGACTATCCATAGACACTCTATATAGAGTATCAGCCATAACATTAGCTTTATCGGGCTAATAGTGCACACTCATGTTACAATCCTTAAGGAGTTCTAACCACATCCTTTGTCTCAACTTAAGATCTTTTTGTGTGAACACATATTAGAGTCTCTTATGGTCGGTAAACACATCAACATGAACCCTATACAAGTAGTGATGCCAATTCAAAGCAAACACCATGATTGCCAATTCAAGATCATGGATGGGATAATTTTGCTCATGCACGTTAAGTTGTCTAGAGGGATATGCTATAACCTTGCCATTTTGCATCAAAACACACCCCAAACCAATCCATGAGGCATCACAATAAACCACAAACCCTTCTAACCCTTCCGATAAAGCCAAAATAGGAGCAGATATAAGCTTGTCTTTCAAAGTTTGAAAAATCTTTTCATATTCATCGATCCAAATAAATTTTGCCTTCTTTTGGGTCAACTTTGTCAAAGGGGAAACAAGTGAAGAGAAACTATTTACAAATTTCTTCTTTGTACATTCATCGGTCCAAATAAATTTTGTCTTCTTTTGGGTCAACTTTGTCATAGGGGAAGCAATAGAAGAGAAATCACTCACAAACCTCTGGTTCTTGGATCCACAATTCAAATAAATTTTGTCTTCTTTTGGGTCAACTTTGTCATAGGGGAAGCAATAGAAGAGAAATCACTCACAAACCTCTGGTTGTAACCTGCCAAACCCAAGAAACACCTAATATCTGTCGGAGTCCAGGGCCTAGGCCAAGGCCAATTTCTGATCACCTCCGTCTTCTTAGGATCCACCTTAATGCCATTACCCAACACTACATGACCTAGAAAAGAAACCTCATTCAACCAAAATTCACACTTTTTATATTTAGAAAACAACCTCTCATCGCTCAAGATTTGCAATATCACCCTCAAGTGATTCATATGTTCTTCCTCACTTTGGGAATAAATTAATGTATCATCAATAAAGACCACCACAAACATATTAAGGTAAGGTTTAAAGACTCTATTCATGAGATCCATAAATATAGCCGGTGTATTAGTCAAGCCAAAAGACATTATCATAAATTCAAAATGCCCATACCTAGTTCAAAAAATTGTCTTGGGAATATCACACTCCCTCACCTTCACTTGGTGGTATTTAGACTGAAGATCAATCTTAGAAAAGTGACTAACCTCTTATAGTTGATTAAAAAGGTCATCGATCCTTGATAGAGGGTACTTGTTCTTTATATTGACTTGATTGAGTTACCGGTAATCAATGCACATCCTAAGGGAACCATTCTTTTTCTTTATAAACAACACCGGTGCACTTCAAGGTGACTTTCTAGGCCTTATGAAACCTTTCTCCAACAAATCCCTTAATTAATTCTTCAACTCCTTCAACTCCGCCGGGGCCATATGGTAAAGGAAATGGAAATGAGTTATGTATTGGGGAGGAGGTCTATACCAAAGCTTATTTCTATTTCGGGAGGAACACCCGGAAGCTCATCGAGAAAGACATCAAGAAACTCATTGACCACCAGAACTGACTCAATAGGAATGACCTTAGACTCAACATCCCTAACCCTTACAAGGTGATAAATGCAACCCTTAGAAATCAACTTTTAGGCTTTAAGATAAGAAATGAATCTACCTTCACCACCACATTTACAACTTTCCCACTCAAGGATGGGCTCATTAGGTAATTGGAACCTAACCTTGTGGGTTCTACAATCAATGGAAGCATGGTATGCATGTAACCAATCCATCCTAAGAATAATATCAAAATCCACCATGTCAAGTTCTACAAAATCACAAGGCAAGACATTATGCAATATGAGCATGGGATGATCTCTATAGACTCTTTTAGCAATAATGGACTCACCAACAAGGGTAGAAACTTCATAAGGTTCACACAATAATTCAGGATGCACATGAAGCTTATTGGCAACAGAAAGGAGTAATGAAAGAAAGAATGACACCTGGATCTATCAAAGCATATATATCATAATAAAACCTTTAACATACCAGTAACAATATTGGGCACCTCATCCACTCCTTGTCTTCTTTGGAGAGGATAGAACCTATTTTGCCTTGGAGCACCCCCTTAGCCCCTTTTGCCCTTTGACCCACATTAGCACCTTGGCCTTAAGGACGATTATCTTTACTCTTATTTTGAGCATGAGAACAATCAATAACCTTGTGACCTACTTAACCACAACCAAAGAAAGCATTAGAATTTTTCAAACATGGACCACCATGGTTTTTCCCATACTTTTGGCACTTAGGATGGGTTATCCCACTGTTGCCACCTTGGAATCTTGGGTTAGACACCCCATCATTAGCAAACCTCTTATTAGGAGCATTGGAGGACCCTTGGCCTTGGAACTAGTGGCCTTGGTGAAATTTTCCACTCTTAGAACCTTGGAAACCACCTTCAAATCGAGCCCTCTTGGACTCCCCACTTCTCCTCTTTCTAAGCTTTTCCCCCTCAAGTTGTTCGACATATGTCATGAGCCGAGACAAATACATATCACTTGCAAGCATTACGGTATGACACTCTTTATTTACCAAGTCAGACACTCCCGACACAAACTTGTTCATCCTTGATCTTGGATTGGCTACCAAATGAGGAGCATACTTGGAAAGCTTGTTACATTATAGGGAATACTCCCTCACACGCATGGAACCTTGCTTGAGGTTCATAAACTCCATTATCTTGGCCTATCTTAACTCAGTAGGGAAAGAACCGGTTGATAAGGCGACTTTGAACTCCTCCCAAGGAATAGCATCATCACTTCTCCTCTCTAATTTCCAGTGAGTGAACCAAATTTGGGCCACACCTTTGAGTTGGTAGGCCGCTAATTCCGCTTTATCCTCTGAATTTACCCCCATGATATATAGCCCTTTATACACCCCATCAATGAACTCTTGAGGGTCTTCCTCCGCCTAGGACCTATGAAACTCCAGAGGGTTCATTCTTGTGAAATCCCTCACCCTTGAGGCCGGAGTAGGAGCTAAAGACCCTTGGTTCATTTGGTTGGTCATAGAATGGGACGACATTGTCATGACCCAAGCCTAGGGCCTAGGCATAACACGACGAATGAGAAATTTTAAGACATCTCAAACAAGCCTCGTAGCATATCTTGTACACATCTTTGGTTGCGGAAATAAAAATAAACATCAACAAGAGTCAAGTTTAAAAAAGAGAAATGGGACTAAGGGAAGTCTTCCATATACATAGAAATGCAAGAAAAGTCAAGCCAAAAAACATATACAAACATAGTATCCAGCTAAACCTCTAATTTAGAATGGAGTAATGTGTTGTCAAAATACAGCACATTTGATGCCTCAAACAAGGGATTTTGTGAGTTCTTAATATGATATTTTATGGTTTTTATATGTTTTGTGTTATTATTGTAGAAAAGTTAGGTTGGCATGATTTTGAAGAAAAGTTGCAGATTTTGCTGAATCATAGGATATGCGAGCTCAACTACGAGTTGTAGGGTGTGTCGTAGCAAGAATCATAGACCAAAAACTCAAAAATCTACTAAGTGGTCACCTTTATGATGCCATCCTATTAGTCATAGTTCTCACCACGACGCATATAGGTAGACTCGTAGTAGAAATTAGAGAGCCAAAATGTTGGACCAAAAAACCTGAAGGCCAAGATAGCGAGAGGAACATACGAGTCGTAGCTCAAGCAACAACTCATACCCATGGGTCATACCAGTTTAGTCCAAGATGCCAAGCACCTGATACGAGACCCCGACTTCGTAGGCCACCCTGCGAGTCGTACCTACAAGGCGTACCAATTACCAGCTGTCTTTTCTATGTTATTTTTAGGATTTATTTGTAAATACTATAAATACATTTAGTTCATTTTTTAGAAGGAGATTCTAGATTTTTTAGGATAGAACTTGCCTTTGAATATTCTCTCAAGAGTATTTTAGGATTTTAGATTAGTTTATTATTTTCTCTTGGAAAACCCATTTTGGAAATTGCAAATCTTGCTTTGTACTCATTTTTTATCAATGAAGCTTTTGGATTTGCAACTTGTGGTGTTTACAATCTTTACTGTTTTGGTAAAACTCTCAACTATATCATTTATTTGCATTTTTTTTTCTTGTTTTGCCTTAGCCATGAGTAGCTAAGCACCCACAATTTGGGGTTATGGGAATTATGGGTAGTTGATTTGAAATAACTTAGGTTTTTTAATGCATTTCTACGATTGGGGTTTGCATTTATTGTCTATTTACCTTCATTATGATTGTAGTTTAATGGTGGCCAACACCAAACCTCGCCTATTATCACTAGCCCGACCAAAGTAGTGACGAATAGGAAAAGGGAAGTAGATGACAGGATTTGATTGATGTGTTCTCGTCCAATCAACCAAGCCTGACCAAGGGGAGGTTAACTGGGATAATTCATAACAGTTAGTTGGCACGCCATGGTGGCCGATCAAATGCCATAGTGAAATTCGACCTTCACCTTCTCAAGAGGGCTAGAAGAACCTAAGTTCCTGCATGTAAATTTCCCATTGTAGTTATGCTGCCTAGGGTAATCAAGTCAACAAACTATGGTGAACACAATTCCTAAGTTGTCCCCAAAATTGAGTGTTTTCTCATGTCATAGTGTAGTATTTATTTTACTTTGTTTGTGAATCACAACTCCCCTCTTCCAATTTAGATATTTTAGTTATTTATGCTTGAAATGATTAGTAGTGGATTCTTATAGTCAAGCCCCATATTCCCTGTGAATTCGACCCTAACCTTTGGTTAGATTAATTACTGACAGCGACCGCTTTCTTATTGAAGTGTGAACATCATCAAAAATTATGGTGCCATTGCTGGGGAATACGACTAGGTTTTGACTTGAATTCACTACTAGTTAGTTCTAGTGTTGATTTCTAGAATCTTTTGTATTTTACTTTTATTTTTATTTTTGTTGTTTGATTTTATTTGCAGGGTGTACTAGGTTATATGCCCAACATAAGGAGCCAAGGCAATCCCTTAGGTCTACTTAATTTGGAGATCCATTGACTACCAAGAAGAATGGCTTAAGTGAATGAGGATATCGAGGTTGAGGAGGATATGAATACGAATGAGGATATAGGAAGAGAGGAGAATCCACAACAAAGGGGTAACAGGCCACAACTCAAGGACTTCAATGAAAACGCTTATAGATGGAATCAATATCGATTGAACCCTATGGCTATGGACGTTACCGGTGCTATAGTGCTGCCTCATTTATGGATAGATATTAAGTTCACGGTATCGAGTGGATTACTCCAAATTCTCCAAAATTACGGACTATTCATAGGGCTACCTTCAGAGGATCCCCACCATCATCTCCAAAATGTGATGTTTGTTTGCAAGAGTGTCATGGGGACACAAAACCTTTCTCTTGATGCTATTAGTTTAAGAGTGTTTCCACTGTCATTAGCTGGAAATGCAGCTGTATGGTTGTCTGAGCTTCCTCCGAGCACTATTACAAGTTGGGCAAAGCTTTAGAGAGTATTCCTTGAAGTTGAAGATTTAGAGAGCACTAAGAAGTTGAAGCTCAAGGACCAAATCAACAACTTTGAACAATTGTTGGGTGACTCTATTAGCACAATATGGGAGAGGTTTATTAAATGCTTGAGGATGGTCCTCGATCATAAGATTATTGATGATGCCTTGATTGAGATTTTCTATCAGGCGCTTGATGAGAATAGTCTAGCGTGTGCCGACACAATCATAGGAGGCATGTTCCTTGACCAACCTTTTGCATTAATAACCGCAAAGATAGAGTAAGTAGTCAAAACAAATAAAGTATGGGTCAACGAAAGCGAGGTGCAATGAAGACTTCTTATGCAGTCAACACCAACAATGAGCAAGTAAAGATAAATGAAGAGATCATGGAACAACTTGCTCAACTTCGCACAAGTATGGACATAGTCAAGAAGCAAAACCAAGCAAGTGTTCGAGCGGTAACCCATCAACCTCCAAATACTCCAATGTATAATGATCTATTCTTTGATGAAATGCATGTTTTGTAAGCAACCAAGCAGCGAGTTTTCGAAACAACCCCCAAGGGTCCAATTCGGACTATTGGAGGCAAGGGTCCAGGAATCAAGGTCAAAACTTCAACTATGATGGGATGTATAGAGATAACCGGAGTGGATACTATGAGAGAGAGCGAGTGCCAGATGTCAAATGCGTGGAACTTCAACCATGATAGGGTGTATAGAGATAACCAAAATGGATACTATGAGAGAGAGAGAGTGTGTGTACCAAATGTCGAATGGGGAAGAAGAGAGGGCTACAGAAATGGTCCTTATGTGCTTCATAACTGTGATGCTGGATCAAGCAACTCCAGGATCGAAGAGATGTTCGAAAAGTTGTTAAAGAGGGCCGACCACCAAGATGAGACTTTAAAGGGAATGAAAGCAGATATTTCAAGCATTAATCAAAAATTTGAGTCTCACTCCGTGGCAATTAAATAACTAGAACAACAATTCGGGCAAGTTTCTTCACAGTTGAACTAATACCAAAAGGGCACCTTACCAACCAATATGATTCAAAATCCTAAAAATGAAGGGCATTGCATGGTGGTCATGACCCGGAATGCCAAAGCACCATAGATCCCCCTTTGTCGGTATTTGTTGATAAAATTGATAAGAAAGGTCTTGGTGGTGAAGTCGTAGTTGAGGGAGAAGATCTGAAGGTTATTAGGATGCAACAAGAAGAGGTAAGGGAGCACGAGAAATTGAAATCAATTCCCAAACCCCTCCTCCTTTCCCTCAAAGGCTTAAGAAAAAGGAAGAGGAGGGTAAATTCAAACACTTCATCTCGATGTTGAAGCAACTCTCCATTAACATTCCCCTTCTAGAGGCCTTGGAGAAAATGCCCAGGTATGCCAAGTATATGAAGGATTTGGTGACCAAGAAACACACTTTGAGCCAAGAGTTCTCACAAGAACTCCAACAATGTAGCGCGATTATGATCAAACTGTGATTATGACCAAATGCCTTGTTCAAAAGCGAGAGTACCTCGGTGCATTTCACCATCCTTTGTACTATTAGTAATGTTGAGTTTAATGTAGTACAACTATGACCAAATGCATTGTGCAAAAATGAGAGGACCCTGGTGCATTCACCATCCTTTGCATCATTGGTAATGTTGATTTCGCAAGAGCATTATGTGACTTAGGAGCGATCATCAATCTAATGTCTCTTGATGTATTAAAAAAGGTTGGCCTTGGCACTCCCACCCCGACAAGGATAAGGTTGCTTATGGTGGATCAAACCATTAAAAAGCCAGAGGGAATCCTTTTGGATGTGCTTTTTGATCCTTGACTACGAAGTTGATTTTGAGGTGCCCATCATCTTGGGGAGGCCATTTCTGGCCACTGGGAGAGCCCTAGTGGATATGGATTCGGGACAACTGCGATTTAGGGTCAATGATGTAGAGATCATATTCGATATTCGCCAATCCATGAAGCACCGAATGAGCTCAAGAGTGAAGTGTGTATCCTTAATGATAGTTGATAAAGGATGATAAGAGAGGAGAGATATTCGCCAATCCATGAAGCACCGAATGAGCTCAAGAGTGAAGTGTGTATCCTTAATGATAGTTGATAAAGGATGATGACAAGGTCGAGCCACGACGTTAAACAAGGCGCTTCTTGGGAGGCAACCCAAGCATTGTTGATAATTATTGGTTTGTTTTAAGTGTTTTATGGTTGATTGAGATTCTTAGTTAGAAGATATGAGTGTGTTTTTAGTTGAAAGACATTGATGCAGTTGTAATATTTTGAAAATTGTTGTGTTTTGAGACTTGGTTTGCAGGTGGAAATCTAAGAGTTGAAAAAGTGAGAAAATGGCACTTGGAGCAGCCTCTACGAGTAGGTCTACGAGTCGTAGTCATCAGGTATGACTCATAGTCATGCCTCGTAGAGGGAATCAGTAAGTATAAGAAGTTGGCACATACACTACGAGCCAACCTTATGATTTGTAGAGTTTTCTATGAGTCGTAAGAGGGGTTCGTAGTGCCCAGGTTTGGTCCCTGAAATTTTTGCAAGTGTTGGGTCTGCTACGAGACTGGTATCTACGAGTTATTGGACACCCTATGACTCGTAGTTGGGGTCTCGTAGTCCCGATCTTTAGTTTTAAAAATCTGACACGATTTCATTTAAAAGGGGGTCAAAATAAAATTTGGCCCCCAAAATTCATTGTCTAATCCCTAAAGGCGATGGAAAACCCTTTTTTATCATCCGTATCACTTTTTCGATCAAAACCCTGGCACCCACATCATTTTTCGGCCAAGATTCTGGCAAGGACACTATTTCCTAGGGTTTTGGCTTATTTTTCCATCTACAATATATTAGTTCAATTTTTCTTCCATTTGGTTAGTTTCTTAGTTTATCTTGGCACTACAGTGGTAAGTTATGCTATAGATGAATGTGTATATGTTTAACCATGAATTTTCAAGAATATTTGATGATATTTTGATATAAACTTAAAAACCAAGGGTTGGTGTGCCTTGAAGGATGTTGTGATGAATTAAACCTTGTTTGAAATTCTTGAGTAGGTGATTGTGAGTATGTAAATGCTTAATCCATTGAGTGTAGTGCCTATGTGTTGCCTAAGCATTGATAGAATTATTTTCGGAGCTGGAATTTGGTTATTGTGGGTGTGTTTCATGAGTCTTAACTTGGTAGACTAGATTGAAATGGTCTGAATGGACTAGATATAATGTCTTATTGATATCAAGCGTGAGATTGGAAAATATTTTATTTTTGGTGTGCTTGATATGCTGTTAAAATGATCTAGATTCTTAGGGATAATGGTGGTTTTAACTTTCTTTGTCATTATGGGTTGCTTAGGTGCCAAATATTTTGTATTGCTCTTATGTGCCAAAGTATTTCGAATGGTGTGTTTGGTTTGTTCTTGTTGTGGGAAAATGATAGACACCATTGGTGCCTTCTGTTTCCTGCTACGAGGCACTCCTACGACTCGTAGGTTCCCCTACAAGTCGTAAGGGTCCCTCATAGCAAACATTAGTCACCTACAATTTTTACATATTTCCCATACGAGACCCACATATGACTCGTACACCTGTTATGACTCTAGGGAGGCTTTCATAATCCTGATTTAGTTTTTAAAAATGTCTCTGAAATTTTGTACAAGGCCAGACTACGACTCATAAGATCCCCTACAAGTTGTAATTATCTCTGTATCTGAGGTCAGATTGCATTTTTATAAGTCATTATATTACTACAAGGCCAGTGTACGACTTGTAGGACATCCTACGAGTCATAACTGTACTCGCGCCTGTAGACCTGCAATTGTTCCAGTGATCTTTCTTCTATTTTATTTTTGTTTCTATGCTTCCATGTTTGCATTTCTTATTTTTTGTTAAGTGATTTTTTGGATCAAAAATCTTGAACTTATATGTTGCTTTGTGGTTGTCTTGCAGATAAAATGCCTCCAAAAGACAAATGTGCTATTCAAACTTTCCAACAGAGGTTGATTAATGAATCCTCTAAGACTGAGCATTCAGAGGGCTCTATGGAAGTCGACAGAGTCAGAATAGATCCTAAAGCCAATAGACCTCAGACTCGGGCACTTATAACATAGACTCTTATGGAAGTTAGCAGTTCCTCCTTGTCTGAAAAGGAGAAACAACAGAGTAATGGGGATGGGTCGAATATCAGCCTTCCACAGATGACCCCCTCACACTCTGAGTTAGAATCGGAGTCTGAGAGCACTTCCCAACAGGAAGAAGTCCAGTCTCAACCCCCCACGGACCGCCGATGGTGTGTCGCAGGGATGAAGGAGATATATCATCAGGGTTTAGAATCCAAGGGATAGGGCAAACTAGTGTGGCCATTTCATGAAGAATTGAGACTGAATGACTCGGGGTTGGATAAAGTGCCCGAGTTGGATGCAGAGCTAGATAGACATAGGCTACGATGGACCACACAACAGCTGGGCAAGTATGCCCCCTTCGTAGTCCGTGACTTCTGTGCAACATATCTTGCTACACTTCACCGGGGCTACCAAAGAACAAAAAGCCCATGGAGCAGTTGAGGTTACGGGTGGTGCCAGTCTGAGGTAGGAGAGTTCCTATTTTGGAGGAGACTATTCGACAGATCCAGTTTGGACTCGATTATAGAATACCTTAATATGATGGGTGGATTAACAAGATAAGGAGAACGGTGACTGGGAAGGACATCGGGGCGGGCAAGATTTGTGAGGAGGGCTTTGAGCAGACGTGGGTTACAAACCACGCTGATCATATAGTGAAGGTCCATTTCTCTTTCGGGGCCAAGTTTTGGTGGTCCATTATCCGTTGGCATATCCGACCAACTTTCATGGATAATGTGATCACTTTGGAGCAGGTTGTATTATTAGCCAGTCTTAGCTGGTTATGAGATAGATTGGGCCCAGATCATCTCAGAGCAGATCCATGAGGCAGCCGTCCAAATGAACACCTCCTTGCCATTTTCTATTTTTATTCATCGGTTGTGTAGTACCGGGGTGTTCTTATTAACCCCTACTGAGACCAGCATATAGATTTCTTATTTTGATTTATCGGTTATGCAGTGCAGTGGGTGTTCCTATTGAGCCGCACCGAGACCAATATATAGAGGCTACACGCACCATGGATCCCAGCCTGACAAAGGCTGAGGAGAACCCGATAACCTTACTATGAGCAGCTCTTCCTATTTCATAGCCATTCCCAGTAGAGCCTCCGACTCAGAGTGCACCTCTAGCTACTACTGGCACTACTTTAGCTACAGAGCCCACGCCAGCTATGGAGATTGAGTCCATGCCATCCTCCAGCACTCTAGAACCAGCAACAACTACTTTACAGGTTGATTCAATTATTTTTGTTGTTGCTTTTTAGGCTTTATTACACAGGATGGTTACGGCAGAGTCCAGGCTTCAGGCTTTAACAGCACAGGTTTAGCCTGGGTTGATTAGACTGTACGGGACTCAGAGGAGAGGATGAAGGCATTTACCTGTGATCTAGTAGATGAGCGAGTTAGAGCGGTGGATGCCCGAGCAGATGCCTTCGAGGTGAGAGTCCAGCGGTGACTTGAGGGAGCTCGGCCTGCTGACACAAGCATTGTGATCGAGGAGTTGGCTAAGTTTGCTGAACAATTACAGATATTGGCAACTCTTGTTGCAGTCCCGGAGGTGGCACCTGCGGACAATGAGGTATTCCAGTGGCTGGACGACCGTCTGGACGTCCATGGGAAGAGGCCCTTTGAGCATGATGATGATCCAAAGCTGACTCAAAAGAGGCCGAGACCACAGGAGGAACCTATACCCGAGGAGGTGGTGTATGAGTTGCTATTGTTGGTGGCTATTCAGAGAGATCGGGAGCAGCACACCCCACCTGGAGAGGGTAGTTCAAGGATTGCTGAGGAGGAGTTTGTGCTCCAGGACCCCACAGACCAGCCAGAGACCGATGCTTGATGCACCATGATGTTTAACCTTTTTTGACCCCAGTTCTTACTTTTATATATGGATATTTTGTTCTCTTGTTAGACAATATTATTTCGATGTTGTTTTTTAAATGTTTTATGTTGGATGATGTTTTTATTTTGGTTTTGGATATTGGTTTTTAAATGTTGGTTTTTAATGTGTGTGTCTATATATATATATCTAAGTCTATGTTTTTGTTATGTTCATCTTAGTATGTGTTTTTACTTTGAGGATAAAGTATCCTATTTTGGTGGGGTGTGGGAAGCTATGGATTAAGGTGAAGTCTAAGTAGCCTCAAGTCCATAACTTTCCCTATTTTTTTATCTGAAGATTTTCTTATCATGATTCTTTTTCCTTGTGGATGTTTACTTTTTTGTTAAACCAGCATGTTTAGGTAGTGTAAATAATGTGTAAATTCATAGTAGTGTTATCTGTTGGCATATACATAGTCTGTAATTACGTTTTAAAGTTTTGATAAAAAAATGGGTACCCTCAAAATTTTTGAGATTGTGGTTGTTGACGCATTCAGACATTTTTGAGTATCTGGCAATGTTTGTTCTTATATTGTGAAGGTAAGTTGAGACTAAAAGCATGATCTGTGAGTCTATACTTGATTGTGGATGCAATGTCATGTGTGTTGTGAGCTTATTTTGTTACATTCATGCATCCTGTATGGACCTAGAACTTGCCTTACTACTCTAAGATTGGTTTAGGTGATGTGGTGGATATGGAAAGGATCTTATGCCCTTGCATCTTGTATGGACTCAGAACTTGCCTTAGTACTTTAAGATTGGTTTGGTGATTTGGTTAATATGGAAAGGATCTTAGGCCTTTATTCTTTGAGTGAACCCACTTTTAGCCTAAATGACCCACCATATGAGTGAGTGAATCCCTTGTTCCAAATTTTTGAGCTTCTCAGGTACTCATTCTTTCTTCACACCTTGCTAGGTTAAGCTTGTTTGATGAAATACCTTGATATTAGCCCTGGTCTATCCTTGAACATGTGAACCATGATTGAGGCTTTGACACCTTGCTAGCTTAACCTTGTTTAATGAAATACCTTAATATTGTCCCTGGTCTATCCTTGGACATGTGAACCTCAATTGAGGCTAAAAGCTTAAGTTGAGGGTGGCTACAAGTTATGGCCCTGGTGTGAGGAATAGATATTGTGTACTTCACCTCAGGCTAAAAGGCTGAGGGTGACCCTTATTGTGGTAAAGTAATGACAATGAAGTGGTTAGTTGGGAAATAAAGAAAGAAATGAAAAAGCATGATCTGAGTAAAGAAAAAGAAAAAGAAAAAGAAAAAGAAAAGTACCTTGAATCAAGAAAAAGTAGCAAAAATTGAGTTCAGAAATAAGGCACAACTGAAAATAAAAAAACACTCAAAAAGTTCAAAAACAAGAGAATAAGGGTGGATTTATTGAAAAAGGTTGGGTTATGAAAGCAAAAAGTGTTGGTAAACATGGTTCAGGGATAGCTTTTAGTCATTACTTGCCCAAAATGCCATACCAAAGCCCCCTGAACCTATGTTACAAGCCCATAAGTCCTAAAGTGATCCAAATCCACTTTATCACAAAGTTTACTTGCCAAAAATGTCATACCAAAGCCCCCTGAACCTATGTTACAAGTCCATAAGTCTAAAGTGATCCAAATCCACTTTATCACCAAGCCAGAAGATGAGTATAGAGGTCCATAGTTGGATTGCCAAGTATCTCATTATGATCTGGTTTTGCTTAATAACCTCGTAATCCTATTTTACAAATGGTAGTTGGGTACCTGAATCAAAAGAGTTGTTTAATATGACATTAGTGTAGTTGCTATGTATTTCTCATTGTATGCTTAGATTGAGTCTTCGCTTGAGGACAAGCAACAATTCTAAGTTAAGGGTTGTTGATGTGCTGTCAAAATACAACACAGTTGATGCCTAAAATAAGAGATTTTGTGAGTTCTTAATGCGACCTTTTATGGTTTTTATGTGTTTTGTGTTATTTTTGCAAAAAAGTTAGGTTGGCATGATTTTTGAAGAAAAGATGCAGATTTTACTGAATCATAGGACATACAAGCTCACCTATGAGTCGTACCCAAGCTACGAGTCGTAGGGTGTGTCGTAGCAAGAATCAGAGACCAAAAATTTAGGAATCTGCTAAGTGGAGGTAACCCCTACGGGGCCATCTTACAAGTTGTAATTCTTACCACAACTTATATAGATGGACTCGTAGTAGGAATCAGAGAGCCAAAATATTAGACCAAAAAAATTGAAGGCCAAGACTACGAGAGGAACATACGAGTCATAACTCAACCAATGACTTGTACTTGTGGGTCGTACCAGTTTGTCCAAGATGCCAAGAGCCTGATATTAGACCCCAGCTACAACTCATAGGTCACCCTACGAGTCGTACCTGCTAGCCGCACCAGTTGCTAGTTGTCTTTTATGTGTTATTTTTAGAGTTTATTTGTAAACACTATAAATACATTTAATTCATTTTTTAGAAGCAAATTCTAAATTTTTTAGGATAGAACTTACCTTTGAATATTCTCTAAGAATATTTTAGGGTTTTAGATTAGTTTATTATTTTCTCTTAAAAAACCCATTTTGGGGATTGCAAATCTTGCTTAGTACTCATTGTTGATCAATCAAGCTTTTGGGTTTACAACTTGTGGTGTTTACAATCTTCATTGTTTTTGGTAAAACTCTCAACTATGTCATTTTTTGGCATTTTTGCTTGTTTTGCTTTAGCCATGAGTAGCTAAGCACCCACAATTTGGGGTTGTAGGAATCATAGGTAGTTGATTTGAAATAACCTAAGTTTATTGCATTTCTACGATTGGGGTTTGCATGTATTATCTATTTCCCTTCATTATGATTATAGTTTGGTGGTACCCAACACCAAACCCCGCCTACTATTACTAGCCCGACCAAGGTAGTGATGAATAGGAAAAGGGAAGTAGATAACAGGATTCGATTGATGTGTTCTCATCTAATCAACAAAGCCTGCCAAGGGGAGGTTAACTGAGACAATTGATAACGGTTAGTTGGCACGCCATAGTGGTCGACTAAGTGCCATGGTGAAAGTCGACCTTCACCTTCACAAGAGGGCTGGAAGAACCTAAGTTACTGTCCTACATACAAATTTTCAATTGTAGTTATGCTTCCTAGGGTAATCGAGTCAGCGAACCATGGTGCACACAATTCCCAAGTTATCCCCAAAATTGAGTGTTTCCTCACATCATAGTTTAGTGTTTATTTTACTTTATTTTGAATCACAAAAAAACTCCCATTTAGAGATTTTAGTTATTTATGCTTGAAATGATTAGTAGTGGATTCTTATAATCAAGCTCCATATTCCCTGTGGATTCAACCCTAACCTTCGGTTAGGTTAATTGCTGATAGCGACCACTTTCTTACTGGAGCATTAATATCATCATGGAGCGGTGGCCAAGGCACTTTCCAGGCTTACCCTCATGATAATAAGTTTTTGACATAAAGGAAGTCTTAATATAGCATGAGTAACATATATATTATCCTTGGAGTTGAGGACTCACCAAAGCTTTCTTTGAAGTACCAAACTAGTCACGTGAAAGAGGATGATCAAAAGGAGCTCTGGTCCCTACATGGTAATATCATGTAGACATAGAGTATGCATTAGTACATTTGAATGTACTAAGTTCAACTTGCATAATATATCATACATATGTGGGAAGAGACCTCAACCAACATAGAGAAAGAAGCTACAACTTGGACTCCAAGGCATGACACCCCCTCGGTACAGGTGACCGAGCATGACGTCCCCGACGAAGTGTGGTCTACTTGTCAAGGTAAACCAAACATGATAACATGATTTAGATGGATTCACTAGTATAGAAAGGGTAAAATATATCATCCTATGGTGTCATATAGTTTAGAGACTAAAGACATTATATAAGGACCCCTTGAGTTGAGCCCACATCTTAAACCTCAATCGGTGTTACGTCTAATCCCATGGATTACTTGAAATAATCATACTTTAATAATAACGTGAGTAACTTGTAAGAGACTTGATAACATGACATGAGTAGCTCTTCCACATGATTGACCTCTACTAGTGAGCTTAACTTGAACATGAGAGTAAATAATAATCATACATGATCCCATTCATACAACTCAAGAGTAAAACAAGAAGAGCAAAAACTCAATGCAAATCAACCCCCCCAATATTGTAGTAAAACCCTTATTTAGAGTATCTTGAAATCCATCACAAAAGCTCATAATAGTTCAAGCTCAAATCATGCATAGTCTCAATAAACAAAACCAATTCATGGAATAAGCTTGAAATAGATATTCATGCATAATCAATCAATACTTGAATAAAAGCCCACCATAATTTATGCTCATATTTCATAATAAAAGGTATCCATAAGTAATATAACTTGAAATCATGCAATTTTCATAAAAAGAGAAGGTTGGCTCCATGGATGAAAGGACCCATGGATGAAGACCCACATACCTTAAACCTTGAATTTCTTGAAATGAACTTGAAGGAGAAGATGAGTTTTTGAGTTCCAAAATTTAGCTTAAAATGGTTGAATTTGAATAGGAGATTTGATAAAGTCTTGGAGAGGTTTTAGAGAGGGTTTTGTGAGTTATACAGTTGAAAAATAGCTAAATATGGAAGATTTCACATTTAAATGGCACGCGGCTATTACCCCAATGCCCTTGGATAAACTGAGAAAACTAAGAAAATACTTACACTAGTCCGATCCATATCGCAACGCGGACTCAATAGGCAGGCCAACTTACAGTAGTCTGCGTCCCAGGCGCGTCGCGACCTACGTGCAGACAGATACTGGAAATTTGAAAATTAGCGAAAGTTATTTTTCACTATGGGTCTTCTAAAATCTGGGTTATACCCATTTTTCATTCAATTTTTCCCACTGATTAAGAATATGAAGTTGAATTTTTGAAATCACACGTGAATTTTAAAATATATGGAAATTACGATTATGGGGTATTTCAAAACACATAAGGGGTGTTTCATCGGTGTTATTCTTAGCATGGATTTGTTTTATGCATTTTATGCCTCTGATTATAGAACCTATAAGATAAAATTTCAAGTTCTTAGTGAGGCTATTCTTGAATGGAAGGAACCAATTTAGTGTTTAAGGGTAAATTCATCTCCTATATGAAACCTAGGAAAATAATTTCTAAGGGATACATATATCATATTGTCTAAGTTAGGGATGTGAAGTTCGAAGTTCCTACTCTTGATTTGGTTACTATAGTTAATGAACCTTGAGGTCTTTCCCGATGAGTTGCCAGTATTCCTCGTGAAAGAAAAATTGATTTTGATATTGATCTTCTACATGATACTATATAAATCAATTTCTATACTTTCATAACGAATGGCTCTGACAGAATTAAAGGAGCAATTGTGGAATTTGCTTGATAAAGGGTTTATAAGACCTAGGTTTCTCCATGGGGTGCTCTTGTATTATTTATAAGAAAGAAAGATGGTTCACTTTAGATATGTATGGATTATCTTGGTAATTAAATAGGGTGACTAATGTGCTGTCGAAATATGATACATTTAATGTTTCAAACTTTGAATTTTGTGTGTTCTTTAAGAGAAGTTAGTGAATTTGATGTGTTTTTATTTTATTTTTACAGGATTCAGGAGATTTTTATGAAGATTGCCAAAGTTAGCAGGTTTTTCATGAAGTACGAGACAACCTACGGGCCGTGGTTTGATCCATGAGCCATAAGTGGAGGTTTGTGGTCCTGATCCAGTGTTGATATACTTTTCTGAAGTTGAAACGATGATTAAGAGGATGGGTCATGGTTGATTCCATCTTCTGTAGACTCGGTGGGAAAAAGGATAGAGTTTCTGAAAGTTACTAGGATGAAGAGGTTCACGAATCGTAGTCCAAACTATGAGCAGTAATTGGTGTTTCATACATGAAAGTCAGTTTTCAAGAAGGTAGCCTATGATCCCCATCCACAAGCTAGACTGATTCGCGGGTCGTACATTAGCTCGTAGTTTGTCCCGAATTTAATTTTCCTAGTCAATTTAGGATTTGATTTTTTATATTTATAAACAGGATTTTTAGTTATTTTTGAAAGAGGAGACTATCAGAACACGTATTATTACTTTTCTTTGGGTTGTTTTTGGAGATTTTGAATAGATATAATTTGTGTTTATCTTTGGATCTTGATATTGCTATTTACGTGAAGATTTTAGATTTTGCGTTCTTCAATTCATCATTGTAAGTGTTTAATTATGCAAGTATCTAACATGATTTCTTTATCTACAATGTGTATGAGTAGCTAAATCCACAATTAGGGTTGTGGGAACCATGACGAACTAAAAAAGTAAAAACCAACTAATTTGTAATCCTTGAAAAGTGTTCATGCATGTATTATTTATCTCTTCATTTTAAATGCTTTTTAACGGTGACCAACATTAGAACTCACTTATTCTTACTCACCGGCCAAAGGGGGTAATGAATAAGATAAGGGATAAATAACAGGATTCGATGTAAGTACTCTCGTCTAATCAACCTAAACGACCCAAGCGATGGTTGTACTGGGACCAAGCTAAGGGTTAGTAATGCAACACCCATAGACGGCTCAAGTTGCATGGTGAAATTTTTCTAGTGTTGGCCCAAGGAATTAGGTAAACATAACTTACTAATTTTGCATTTTACACACTAGTAAAAATTACAATAATGAGATTATACTACATTAGGAATTCATGGGGAACACAATATGCTAGTTACTTCTCTCACTGAATTACTATTATTTGCATCCTGATTTTCTCTAGTATAAATTTAATTATTGCTTTTACAACATAAATCCCCCCTTTTGGAAATAAGTCGGTTAATTCTGCAAAATTACTTTGATTATTCCAAGTGTAGATCATATTCCTCATGGGATCCACCCTAACCATTGTTAGGTTCTATATTTGAAACAACGATCACTTATACCTTAGTTGAGAGGTGTAGTTGAGCGTGATCAAATTTTGGCGCTGTTGCCAGAGAATATGACTTTAAGATTGGTTTAATTAAAGTAATTAGGGAGTTAATCCTTATTTCTTTATTTTACACGTTTTTTGTTGTTTTTATTTCTTTTTCAGCATATAGGTGTAGTATATGCCCAATACACGCAGTCGAGGACATTCCTTGACTCCATTTGATCCTGAAATACAAAGGATAGTGAGGAGAATGCCTTAAGACAATACTAATAATGGTGCAAATGAGGATCTTAACTTGAATAACCAAAATCCACCACTATCACCAAGAGCGATGGTTAATTAACCACTGCCAGTTTAGTAAGCAGGAGTAGATGGGTGGAATCAACACAAACTTGATCCAACAGCAGTAGCTGTCACATGAGCAATCGTGTTGCCTTCATTGCGAACAGATAGTAAGTTTGTTATATCGAGTGGATTACTAGAGATGTTGTAATAAAGAGGGTTATTCTCAGGCCTACCATCAGAGGATCCACATAACCATCTACACAATATTATCTTCATTTGTAAGAGCATGATGGGACATCAAACTTGTCCATAGATATCGTTGGGTTATGTGTTTTCCCATTTTATCTTATTGGTAAAGCAATAGTATGGTTATCCGAGCTTCTTTTTAGATCTATAACTAAATTGGAAAAGATACAGAGAGCCTTTTTGGAGAGATACTTTCCCAAGTCAAAGAAATTAAAGCTTAAGGACCAAATCACAACTTTGCACAGGCACCGAGAGAGTCCATTAGCACCACCAAGGAGCGCAGTTCATTAAGTACTTGGGGAGTGTTCCAAATCACAGAATAACCGATAATTCTTTAGTGGAGATCTTCTATCGAGCACTATATTACAATAGCAAAGTGGTTGTCGACACTATAACCAGAGGATCATTTTTAGACTGCACATTTGTTGAGATAGCCAATGACTGGGGAGAATATCAAAGACTAATCGCGCATGGGGCACAAGAGATTCAGAGACAACAAAGAGTTCCTTCTCAGTTAGTACTAATCCCGAGCAAGCTAAAATTAATCAAGAAGTATTATAAGAGTTAGCCTGGATTAGCACTAAGTGGGGTTATTGATAAAGCAACAACAAGAGTGGTGAATGCAATCAGTCAACAACCACCAAGAACACCCGTTTATGATGAATCGTGTTATTAGGAGGACACTTGCTTTGTTACTAATCATATGTGTGGGGGCGGGGGGAAGTTTTCGGACCAATACCTAAGGATCCAATCAGGATTATTGGCTCCAAGGTGAAGGAAACCAAGGCCGGAACGCCAACAGAGACAATACATACCACTACAAGAAAATAAGTCTTTAATGAGGGAAAATTTGGTAGCTAGAAGTATAAATCTGGTCGTTATTAGTCAATAACGATCGGTAAAAATCTCATTGTCACCGGTCGTTAGTAGCTCCGTCATTAAAAGTTAACGACCGAATTAAATTCCATCGTTAAAAGTTAACGATCATATTAAATTCGATCGTTATAAAAGATTTAACAACGACAAAAATCCAGTCGTCATACCTTTTTTGAGCAACCAAATTTTTCCTTCACTAATTGATATTCTAGTTATTAAAAAAAAAGGGCAAGCCCGATGCACTTCTGGGGAAGAGTTCGACCACAATGATCAATTGTACAGTAGTCTTAACCTGCATTTCTTTCAGATGATGTTATCAAGGTTTGAACTCGTGACCTTCTGCTCACATGACAACTACTTTACCAATTACTCCAAGACTCCATTTAGTTCTAGTTTATAAAACCTTAATTAGAACTACAAATCAAATCAACAAAAGTGCAAGCTACATATGAATATTCACACACAAACATACAAATACGTGAACATATGAAAACATATAAATTGATTATATTTATACAAAATTTCATAGTTCACTATAAAGAATGATATTGCGTAAAGTTACAAAAATATAGACGTACAAATTTGTATGATATTATATTTTTTAACTCTTAATAAAAGAAAAACTAGAATATCTTTAAATAATTTCTGAAATCTTGTGCTTCAAAATTTTCTGTCGCTTATATTTCTTTACACTTTCTCTGAGGATAAGTTTTTCAAACTACATGATCTGTCAAAAGACAAATATAAAAACTTCATGTAAAATTATTAGTAATACTCATAATAACTATTATCTTCTTTTTTCTTTTACCCAAAATCAAAGATTAATCACAATAAAATATAAAATATATTTCTGTTTTCACAACCAAGTAAAAAGAAAGTTAGGCTTTCTAGTTCTAGATATAAAGTTGTTTGTTTTGTATTTTGCACCTTGTTAACTTTTTGCACGTTGCTTCATGGATAAAATTCCCAACTTCTTTTAGCTTCACTTTTTATACTAATGGTATTCACCTAATATAAACAATTCAATATCGTTAAAATTATTATGGGATGCAAATCAATTATATCATCTTAAATTTTAAATAATAAAAAAATCAAAATTTCTTAATTAATTAGTTGTTGATTATATGTCATGTAAAGCTTTTTAAATTTTCTGTTTGTAAAATTTCACGTTATACTTTTCTAATTCAAATGAATGATTGTTCTTTATATACCTATTCGTTTTCACAACCAATAATGAAAAAATTAACGCAATATAACTTTTCTAATTCAAACGAATGATTTTTCTTTGTATACACCTGTTAGTTTCACAACCAACAATGAAAAAGATTGTCACAATATATATATATTAGAAGAAACATTATAACTGAATCCTGATTGTTAAGTCTATTGATCGAGGTAACTTGCAAGTGGAGTTATTAGAAAATAATACATTAATATTTTTTTTCTTTTTATTAAACTTTTTTTATGAAATAAGCAAAATTATAAAAGATGGAAGATAATTTTATCAGAATGATCT
>DF358898.1:39348-58545 GCA_000787875.1 Solanum virginianum | reverse complement strand
AAACTTTCCCCATAAAATATTGTCAATCTAACCACCACATTGTAGAGCTTACCTTTTCAAGTCTTGGCGACACATTCTTATCACATGGAACACTGGATGTGAGTCTCCATTTCATTTCCCTTCTCCTAGTATGTGTGACATTCTCATCAATCTCTCAATATCTTGGATTAGTGAACCAGGTCTTGAAACTTCCTCTCTTCGGGATAACCTATTTATCAAGGCGCACGTCCATGTCCGCTTTGTGGGTTACGTCACTTGTGTTATTGGTGTCATTTTCTGGTTTTTAGTAGTGACCTCACAGCCTTAGATGATATGATCAGACACCACTTTAGGTATTGTTCAATGGATTCAACCAGTAACTATCATATCAGTATTAGATAACGATAATATGAAGATATTAACTTAGTTGTTTCTATTAAATTCACTTTCAATTTGTAATTACCTTTCCTACTTTGGTTATGAAAACATTGCTGTCATTTTTTTGTAGCCTTTATTGTTAAGTTATATGTTTACCTTTATGATTTGCGGAAGCCATGAAATTTTACTGATTTCGTTTACAGTCCTGAAGATGGGAAGTCCTTGAGGCCTGTGTCTTTGCTTCAGCTTTGTCGCATTGGAGTAATAATTTACGATTGGTTAGACATACCCTGGCTAAAGAACTATTACAACTTTGGGTTTGACCACTTCAACATGTCTTGGAGAAAAATTGGAATAAGGGGTCTTATTGATTGCCTCTTAGGAAATGCTGGTCCATTTGCTTGGGGGGACTGGATACTTCCAGATCTTACTCTCCAGGGGTCGATCAAGTTGAACAGCCACTTGCATACATTTCCCAACACATACTACTTCAGCTATGCTACCAAGCGTACCAGCAAAGTCATGGGTCTAACAATTCCTTCTGGCATACTAGGGATACATCCTCTGCTGTTCATCAGAATCCTGCAAATGAGTCTATGGCGCCATCCTCAAGATGTGCCTCCTCCATATAAGGGCTATAGGTGTTTTGTTTTTACTTTGCCCTCATATTCAAATTAATTGGTGGTTACAAAGTATTTAAAGAAATTACTATCTATTGAAACGAAGTTGACCTGCCAAATAACAGTTTATATACAAATCGTATGTAATTTCATCATCTTACTGCTTTTTGTTCATCTAACTCTTGCAGGGATGAGGATTGGTGGGACAATGATGGTGCACTCAACACTATATCTATGACACATCCTCGTTTCCCAGTTGAGCACCCAAGTCAACTGGTTGTTAAAGATTCTGATTGCCAGCCTTTTTTACCTGGCATCTGGTAGGCAACCAGTCTTAAGCTTCTGCTATTTTATTTCTTTTACCAAAATGCTGTTGTGGTATTTAACTTCTCTAATTTCTGGTCTAAGTAAAGTAGTTTTCGCTGCACCTCCATTCTTATTTTCTCATAAGTGTTTGGCTTTTCCGAGTTCTAAGAAATGAGGTGTGAATAGCTTGGAACTCTTCTATTTTTAAGAACCACCACTTATTGCCGTCTTTTCCTAGTTGTTGTACTAAAATGTTTTCTTTCCAAAGTGTGATTCTCTTTCTATGTTGTCAAATTATCATTCCGGCTTGATAGTTATTCATGATTCTGAAGCAAGTCGAGTTTAGTTTGCAAACCAATATTTTCACATGTTACCATTAAAGGGTTTTCTGTTTCGATGATATATTTTACCTGACATTTATATCTCTGTCTACTTGGAAATGGATGTGCTAAAATTTTGACAAGGCGTGCTAGAAGTTGCAACATCAAGCTTTTGCATGTTAGAGGAACTTTGAAAAAAAAATCTAGCAGGGGTGTGTGACTAAAGAATTGTTCCTTGACTTGCAACTTGAGCTGGCTGGTCTTCTTTTTTCATCTTCCAAAGAGATGAATCTACTCGACTTGCAATTATATCTCTTCTGGATCCGTTAACAATCCTCTGTATTTTCTTCCTCTCCATGCAATTGGATTTTTGCAGCTTCTCATTGCTGTATTTTCTCTAATATGTTTCTCACTTAATCCCATTAAAGATGATACATTTTGGAAACCATGGAAAACATTCGACTTGCGTTTAAAATTTGTGACCATTGAACATACTGCATATTTCTCTGACACATCAGATACTTGAGTTGCTGTAGACTGTGTATATTTGTTTGAATAAAACAACGTTATTTCAGGGAAAGCTTTGGTACTAATATTTCCTTTTTCTTCTCTGGAATCAGGTACTATAAGATTGTCGAAGGTGATCACATTCTTTTCATTGTGAATCGTGAAAGAGCTGGAGTTCAGTTTGATTTGATCTACGACAGCATATTTGAGCGCTGCAGGAAGCATGCCTTCAGAAAGAATCCGACAATGCCAAACCATATAATTTAATAGTTAGCAAGATGTTGCTCTTATTGATGCGCTACAGACTCTTTAAGATAGTAGAGGTTAAAGAAGAGGGAGTCCGCGACATCAAATCCTCTTCTGGCTTCTTGCCTCTTTTTTCTTCAGATGAAAAACTATTTTCCCTTTGAAATATGTGTATGTGAATAGATCAACATCACTATCTTTAGGATCTAGAGAAAATGTGAATTGAGGAGACATGGCATACATGTCTCTTGTAATATCAAAAACAAAAAAGATAAAGACTTTCAGAAGAATATATTAGAGAGGTTTCTGTTTTTTAATTATGTGGTGATGTGCAATATATTAAATCTTTACATATTGAACAAATGCAATCCACTCTTAGGCTAGGATTATAATTTTAGTTAAAACTTGTGGTTATGCATGTAAGTGTTTAATTTATCTGATTGTATCATGCTAAGTTCTAGTAGTTATGTCATTGTGTTGTATCTTGAAGCTTACCGATCCCTTAGATGAGATCCAAAATGTCATTACAAATGAGTGAAGCAAAATTATTTATATGTTGGCTCACCCTGAGCATTAATCCAAACAGAAAGCTCCATTTGAGTCCTAAAGCACTTGACCAATCACAACAATCCATTTTGAGATGTTAGTGATGCCAATTAATATTCCTGCAATGTTTAGGTCCGTATGGGCTCATGCACGCATCTGAACCTTCTAACATTTCGTCTCCTTAGTGTTTTCATCTGTCATTGGAGTTACATATCTCTATTGTCCTTGACTTGCTCTTTTCTTCTTTCCCAAGGATGTCTTCTTGAAGGGCTAACCTTTCGAATCTTCACTTTCTACTATACCCCATGAATACGTGTCCTTTCCTTCCACTGCCACATGTGTTCGTTTAATTTTTTCAATATAATTTTAATTCATCTTATTAGAAGGTTTCATATAGATTATAGGATTGTGGTCTTGGCCAATTCTCCCCGGTCAATCACCAATTTTGATTTATCCAATGTTTATGTTTTATTATGTCTTCTACCCTCCAAATCTCATGAGGTGTTAGAATGAATTTTTCAGAAATGACCCTTTTTTAAGCTATTCTTTGAATTATGCCTCTAATTAGCCTAGTGGACTAAATTTATCTATAAAAAGTTATTCATCTAACTACTTTTGAAGAAAAAATTTAGCCATTGGACCAACGAGGAGACAAAATTTAAAGAGAGACCTCAGGAGTAACTAGAGGTGCAAATAATCCTTATAAGATGCTTCCCTACCAACTAGCTAGATCTTGTTATTGATTGAATCACCCTTAAGGTGTAGAGAACTGGAGCAGAAAAAAGTATAATTGAGTGACCTTCTGCTAGCCCAAAATTGTTAAATAAGATTGGAAGATTTAACTAAAGAAGTAGAAGCTAGAAAGGAGAAGATTTTGAAAAGGGAAACTTTGTTACGAAAGAAGGCTACTTATATTGGATTCAATTTGGTTGTTTACAAATGCCTAATGGTTATCCCTATTTATACTTGTGTAGGGATACTTTTACATATTATATCTTACGAGAAATATCTAGATACTATTCTCTAAATATCTAGATATTAACAAAAAGACTAGATTGTTCTACAAGTAATTGCCACAAATATCTAATATAGACTATCTAGATTTTTCTTCTTAAAATAAATATCAAAGATATTATTTTACAAGATTCTATAAAGTTTTACTAAATATCTAAAATTTTTTGTATCTCCAAAAAATCATCTTTATTTATCACATAAGATCAAAGCAAATTTCTTTGTAATGTGTAGAAATGCTCAAATCATTGGAGTACTAATTTAGGATTTTTTTTTTTGTGTGTAGGTGGTCATTGAACAATGTGCAAGTCATACTGGACAAAAATTGGGAACAAGTGTTACATGACACTCAATGGTTATGATTCATTGAGTTATATTGCTAACAGTAAGAGCTTGTGCTACTTTGATGAGTAAATATGCATCTACCACAGTAAGGGATTAGGTCCCTTGAAATACTATAAATAGAAACTAAAAGAAGGCAAACAATAAAGAACAAAACACACAGATTTAACGTGGAAAAACTCCTTAATCAAGGGAGCAACAACCACGACCTGTCCAATAGGATTTTCCAAAATTCAAAATCTACTAATGAATAAGCAAAGTAAATAAATACAACACACACAGATTATTTTCCTCACTTTCTCACCATTCCCACTTGTAACCCTAGCTACAAGCAATGAACAACAACAACAACAACTAGTCTACACTCTCACCACCTAGATGATGTTAGACTACAACTTCACTACACCTTAAGGCTATACCCAACCAACAAGGTTTACAACTCTTAAGAAAGTAATAAAAACAATGATCACGTTCTTTTATAAATTAGGAGTGATCTTACAATTTGCAACCCAACAAAACAACTAAGAAACAAGGAAACTATAGAAGTCTTCTATCAGGTCCCTTGAAAACAGCAACTGTATCTTCACACTAGGAGCCAAGAGAGAGCTTTTGGAGCAACAAGAATATTTGATTTTTGTGATGTTTTCAGGAGATGATTTTGTTCCTTGGGCAAGCTCCTTTTATACTGCAATGGATGCAGCGCATAGACTGCTGATTCTTCAGTACAAATGAGGTTGACATCTCACCAACCACAACAACTTTAAACAGTTGTATCTCACCAAGCACAACAACTTTAAAACAGTTGTATCCCATATTCACCACAACACAACGATCTGATAATCTACCTAGTCCTCGAGTCAATTTGTTAATCATCAAAACATCAAAGACATGCACTTAACATTTTCCCCTTTTTTGATGATGCCAAACTGTGATCCAGTTCCCCCTGAAAGTATGAATCCCTAAACCTATTTCCTCTGACTTTATGCTTTGTCCCGTCCCAACAGTGTTCTCCCTGAATGTAATCATCTCACAACCATCACCAACTGTGATCTGGTTCCCTTGAAAATATGAATCCCTTAACTTATTCCCCCTGACTGTATGCTTCGTCCCTTCCCAACTATGTTCCCTTTGAATGTAATATTCCCTCTTTTGGCATCACTAAAGACTAAACAGTAAACTGAGAGAACAATCACAATAAGAAAATACTAGGTACATAAGATAGCATAAGTTAAGCAAAATCGTAGCAATTAAAGAATAGGAACCAGATAAGAGAGTCAATATAAGTAGTCATTTCATTTCAAATCAACATTTTGAGCATAGAAAAAACATAACATAACAGACCCGGGATCGGGATACAACAGAAACAAACTTAGAACAAGATTAGAAGAATAGGGGAATGACAGAGTTGGACTAGACATCCTAGGAACCATAGGGCTTAGGGGCAAAGGACTGTATAAGCAAGGTCATGTGTGCATTGGAGTCTTGGTGTGCCTGAAGAAGCTGCTGAGTGAGAGATTTGATCTCTAGGGCCTGCTTGACATTCTCTTCTTTTAACTTGAGTAGTTTTGCAGAACCTGGTCCTCACCAATGCTTTGTGCCAGCTTAGCCTTCAACAAAATTACCTCAGTATCCTTGCTTGCTAGGGCAGCAGTTAGCTCCTCCACTTGTATCTCAGCAGATTTTGTAGCCTCAGCACTCGGTGGTGGTCCTTCAAAGGAGAAATCAGGTGTGGTACTAGGTAATTCTAAACCCAAGGGTACAGGCTCTGAAGGAGAGAGCGTGAGGGTGAAAAGTTCTGAGTTAAGAGATGCAACTCCTCAGGCTTACTAGGGGGTATGAATCAGAATGGATGGAGGAGTACTGATATTAGGGGAAGGAGGTGACTCATTTCCTATTGGAATTTGTGAATCAGAGAATGGTGGACTTCCAGAAATGGTGAACTGAACACTATCATAGGAAAACAAGAAGAAATGGATGGAGAAGAATACTCTATTATGACTTTTGGGAAAAATATAAAATCAAAATGCCGGATAAAAGGCCATTTAATAATAAGGAAAAAAAGGCGTTCGGTCCCTGATTAGTCGGGCGATGCTTCGAATAATGAGATGGAATGAAGTCAGTTTAGAAAAACTGAATCGACATGAAAGGTCCTGAGCTGTCACATTAATGCTATAAATCTATGAGAAGAATACTAACCTGATAGGGAACCAGGTCTCTGATGAGAAGACACTTGAGTGAAACTCTTCAAGTTCAGATCTTCAATTCCTATGAAAATGCCAATTTCTGCAAACCTGCAATATACATGTTGGAATTTAACTTATTATGAATAATTAACTCAAATACCCGCCTAAGAGTTCTAGCCAAAAATTTTGGGGGAAGCCACTTAATGGAGACACTGAGTGCTTCTGCTTGATCAACCCTAATCTCAGCCTGTTGCATTCAAACTAGTCCTTGTAAAGAGGTTTAGTAAAAATATCTGCTATCTGGTCTTCAATGCTTCAAAACTTCATGCATATCTTTCCCTTCTCAACCTGGTCCCTGAGAAAGTGATGTCACACATCAATGTGCTTTTTTCTTTTATGATGGACAAGATTTTTGGCCATGTTCAAGGCACTTGTCGCACATGAAGGGAATTGTGTCTGTCAATACTCCAAAATCTTCAAATTGTTATTTGATCCACAATAATTATAAGCAACAAGTTGCAACAACTACGTATTTAGCCTCAACTATAGACAAAGCAGCTGAGTTTTGCTTCTTGGTACCCCAGGAAATCAGTGAAGAACTGATCTTAGGTATATTTATACGCTTAATTAGCCAAAAATGCCCATAAAAAGAGAGAAGCTAGAGGGTAAATTCATAGAGTCTAGGTGTTTTAGTTCTTTTTTCTCTTATTTTGCTAACACAAGGCCAAGTACGCTGGTTGGTTGTATTTTTGCAGGATTTTGCTTTAATTGGAAAAGTTTGAAGTTAAACCTAGATTTAAAGGAAGAACACAGCCAGGTTGCAGAAGATGAAAGTCAGTAGAAGCAGCAAGAAGACCAAAGTCTTTGTGGTAGACTTGGGACAAAGTTGTGGAAGCTAAAAAATGCAAAAAAAGGCGTGAAGTTAAAAAATGTGCAATGTCCGCATCGTAAACTTGTGCAAAAGATGTGTAAAAGTGTCCAGTCAATAAAATAAATGAGAACCTAGTACAAACAAGGGGTTCGCGAGGAAAAGATGCGGAAAAGTTGATTTATGAGATTTTTAATATTATTCTATTACAGACATTAGGTTTACATTCGGTTTTTATGCAAGAAACTAAGTAAAGACAACGGAGAACATTTTTTTAGAGTATTTTGATTAGTTTAATCTTTATTCTTTGGGTTTTAATATTTTCCATATCATTCATCGTGTATTTCATGACTATGAGTGGCTAAGTTTCCATATTATGGGGTTGTAGCCACAGATAATGTGTAGTTCTTCACTTTAAACATCTATGAATAGGTTCCTTTGATTATTCCTATGCTATTTTTATCTATATCTCTGAGTTTGGCCAACTAGGGAGTACATCAGTTGTTCACTCTGGATTCAAGAGATGTTAGAGTGGATAGAACGCAATAGTATAGGGAGCTTGTTCGACTAGGAAACTAGAGTGATTCGTGTAAGGGAGACCTATGATAACTACCCTTACACCTCGCTCGGTTCATAATACGAGAAGATAATTTTAATGCATTTTTATTGGTCTGTCTATCCCCACTCAACGATGTAGTTAGGCAATCAATAACGGTAGGCCGGCAGAGGCGTGCAACCTTGTTCAAGTAATTTAAACCCTGTGAATCAGTAATCAGGAACCCAGGCATTAAATGGTGTGGTAAATGCTACAATCCTGGAATTGATCGTTAATTAATATCTTGTCAGTAAAATTCAGATTAGTTTAGAAGAAATTCGTTCTTTACAATTATTTCACTTATATCCACAAATCTTTTTACCAAAAGCACCATAAAAGTAATAGCTGAGATTGGTTGCTGATTTCATTCAAATTCCTTGGGTATGACAACCAGACTCTTTAACTAGGGCCACTATATTACTAGTAAGACCACGTACACTTCTGTGAGCTAGAGAAGCAACAACTTTTTGGTATTGTTGTCAAGGATTTGAAACGAGTTGGTTGATTATCTAAGTTTTCTAGTTTTTGGTGTTTGCTACATTTGATCTTAGCGATGTTGTTGTGCAGGTAATTGATTAATAAGCTGGAAGATTGGGATTCTTGTTTTCATCAATCAAAGAGGAAAACTGGGGTTTTTTTTCTTCGAAACACCACCGATTGAACTCATTGAACAAGAGGATCAAGAGGATAACAAGGAAGAAGTTAAACCTATTGGCGAGAACATGGTGAATAACAATGCACCTGCATCGCCAGCACCAACAGCTGCACCACTTGCATCGAGGCTAGTGAGGGATATAGCAATCTCGAGGACCACTAATGTTACTAGTTGCTTTGTCAAACCTGAGGCTGGTGGTCGTTGGGAGCTGAAACAGAACATGGTCCAGCTACTACACTCTACTGGACAGTTCACTGGGCTTCCACATGAAGATAAACAGGTCCATCTTCATAATTTTCTAGAGATTGCTGATATTTTCAATCCTACGGGAGTAAACCATGACTATATGAGGATGACCTTGTTCCCCTTCTCACTGTTGGGGGAAGCCCGGAGGTGGTTGAAAATTGAGCTACCATACTCCATAGTATCCTGGGATTATTTGGCCCATAAGTTTCTCTCTCAATTCTTCTTATCTGGCAAGACAACCAAACTCAGAAGTGAGATTTTGAGCTTCAAGCAAAGGATTAGAGACTATATCAATCTTGGGATAAGTTTATGTTAGACCCTGGAAATTGGTACACTGGAATTTTGATGAAATTTTAGAAATTTGGAAAATTTGTATCAAGCATGCACAGGTTTAAAACTCTTTTGATCAATTGTCCATACCATTATCAAGCTAATGAGGTACTGGTCCATACTTCTATTGAAGGATTGGAACACAATACCAAGATTTTTCTTGATTCAGCTGCTGGAGGACAAGCATTAGAGAAGACATACGATAAATTGTATACTCTTCTAAACAGAATTGCTTAAGGAAACCTAGAAAGGAATGGAGAATACAGCCAACCGACAATCTAAAAGCAGGCCGGTGTGCTAGAAATTGATGCAATAACAAGCCTACATGCTCAGATGGTAGCTATGCAAAACATGATGACCATAGACTTTAACAACTTGGCTTTTGGTCTACACACAGCAAGCACCGATAGCAGTAGTTTAGCAACAAGCCCCCGTCAATATGGTACAACAGCAACAAAATGGTTGTTGTGATGTTTGTGGAGGAGGTGACCATACTGCTAAATCTTGCAGAGCTAATCCAAAAGCAGTAAACTTTGTGGGCAATGCTAACCGAGGGGGCTATCAAGGATTCGTGAACACATATAACCCGAATTGGAAGAACCACCCAAATTATTCATATGGGGAGAGGGGGGAACCAGCAAAATCATGGACTACCTCAGCAGAGACCACAGAGTGGTAATGCTTATCAGAATCAGCCAGTACAGCAATCTGCAGGACAGGCAAATCCAAACATTATGACTAATAGTGGAGGTGTTGAGGCAAATTCTCGCAAATCAGAATAGTCAGGAAGATGAGATACGAAGGCATAAGCAAGATCTCTAGAATTTGGAGAAGCATTTGGGATAGTTGGCCAGATCAATAAACTCTAGGCTTCAAGGGGGCCTACTAGGTAACACTGATCCCAACTCGAAGCAAGTAAATGCAGTCAGCACCAGGAGCGAAAGCCCCTGACTAAGTTGGTCCCTAAGAAAAAGAATAGGGATGACCAGAATGCTACGCAGAGCAATGAGTCTGGAAATCCCAGCTCAAGCACTGATGATACAACTCCATTGCTATAACCTCCTCCTCCATTCCCACATAAGTTGAAAAAGAAGGAGGATCACTACTTCCAGAAGTTCATCAGACTGCTAAAACAAGTACAGATTAACTTTCCATTGATTGATGTTTTGCAAGGGATCCCGAAGTATGTCAAGTACATCAAGGGCATTGTTGCAAACAAAACCAAGTGGGATAAAAATGAGACTGTGGCACTTATAGAGGCTTGTAGCTCCAGAATTCTCAATAGGTCACATTTGCCAACTAAGTTAAAGGATCCAAGGAGCTTTACTATGCAAGTAACTATTAGGAGTTGTCTAAATATGAGGGGCCTATGTGATCTGGGAGCAAGTATCAACTTTATGCCTAATATTTTGTTCCTGAAGTTAGGGCTTGGAAGGCCGAAGCCACCACTATTGTGTTACAACTAGCAGATCGGTCCATGGCTAGACCAGATGGTATTATTGAGGATGTCTTAGTCCAAGTGGGATCTCTCATCTTCCCCGTGGACTTTGTCATCCTGGATTTTAAACTGGACCCTGAGGTCCCATTTATACTTGGGTGCCCGTTGCTAGCTATAGGAGGGGCATTGATTGATGTTACGGCAGGGAGGCTTACCATGAGAGCCTATGACAAGGTGGAGGTATTTGAAGTTTACAAAGCTATGAAGCTACCAACTGCATATGAAGATCTGGCAGCCATCACAGTGATAGACACTGTCGTTGTTATGAGCCAAGTTGAGATTGCAGATCCACTAGCCAGAGTATCGTTGAATCAAAGGCTAGTGGATGATGCTAAGGTCCGAGAAATTGAGAGTATGTTGAATACTCACAATGTGAGTATGCTGAAGAAATGGTAGAGCTATTAAACAGGGTGTTGGGACCACTACCCAAACCCTCAGTCGATGAGGCTCCTCAATTGGAATTGAAGCAGTTACCATCAAATCTCAGGTATGAATTCCTTGGTGAAAATAATACATTACCTATAATCTTGTCTACTTCATTGACTGCAGCCCAGGTAGATGCTACTGTGGCAGTCCTGAAGAAAAGAAAGAGAGCAGTGGGTTGGCAGATGCCGGACAGTCATAGCGTCAGCCTAGCCCTATGCATGCATAAAATTTTTATGGAGGAGGGTCACAAGCCAGTGGCCTAACCATAGAGAAGGTTGAATCTAATCATGAAGGAAGTAGGAAAAAAGGAAATTATCAAGTGGTTAGATACATGGATCATCTTCCCCATCTTAGACAGCAAATGGTAAGCCCTGTACAATGTGTCCTAAGAAATGTGGGATGACAGTTGTCACCAACGAGAAGAATGAGTTGATCCCAACTAGAATGGTGACATGGTGGCGTATCTATATGGATTATAGAAGATTGAACGATGCTAATAAAAAAGACCATTACCCTATGCCTTTCATTGATCAGATGCTTGATAGACTCGCTGAGTAGGAATATTATTGCTTCCTGGATAAGTACTTGGGGTACAACTAGATAACCATTGCACTCGAGGACCAGGAGAAGATAACCTTGACATGTCCATATGGGACGTATCCATTCAAATGCATGCCCTTTGGTTTGTGCAATACACCAGCCACTTTCTAAAGGTGCATCATGACTATATTTCATGACATGGTGGAGGATTTCATGGAGGTGTTCATAGATGACTTCTCTGTCTTCGATGAATCTTTTGAGAGCTGCCTACAGAATCTGGACAGAGTCGAGCAAGGTGCGAGGAGACTAACCTCATTCTTCACTAGGAGAAATGTCACTTCCTATTTAAGAAGGGGATAGTCTTAGGCCACAAAGTATCCAAGAAGGGGTTAAAGGTTAATAGAGTGAAGATCGAAGTGATTGATACGTTGCTGCCATCGGTTTAAGTCAAAGGAGTCTGGAGTTTTCTGGGACATATGGGGTTCTACCACAGATTTATTAAGGACTTCTCTAAGATTGTGAAGCTGTTTTGTGCCCTGTTGGAGAAAGAGGTACTATTTTACTTTGATGATTCTTGTTTGTAGGTGTTTGAATTGTTGAAAAAGAAGTTGGTGGAGGCACCTATCTTGGTAGCACCTGACTGGGGGCTCCCCTTTGAGCTAATGTGTGATGCTAGTGATATAATAATGGGTGCGGTACTTGGGCAGCGCAGAGACAGAGTGTTCCATTCAATATACTATGCCAACAAGACTTTGGATGCAACACAGAGCAACTATACGATTACTGAGAAAGAGATGCTGATACTAGTGTATGCATTTGACAAATTCAGAGCTTTTCTGGTGGGAATCAAAGTTATGGTGTTCACATACTATGCAGTCACGAAATACTTGTTCAAGAAAAAGGACGCAAAGCCGCAACTGATTAGATGGATCCTATTGCTCCAAGAGTTCAATATTGAGATCAAGGATCGTAAGGGTAGTGAGAATCAAGTTGTTGATCACCTATCCTGTCTAGAAACTGATGCTCACATAGGTGAGCAATTGTATATCAAAGAAGAGTTCCCTGATGAGCTGCTTACAATTGAGGTAGAATAACTACCATTGTACGCTGATATAGTAAAACACTTAGTGAATGGTGTATTCCCCCCTATGCTATACCAGTAGAAAAAGAGGTTGGGTCATGATGCAAAGGCGCATATCTGGGATGAACCTTAACTTTTCAAACAAGGGGTCAACTACATGGTGCAGAGATGTATTCCAAAGGTGGAGATGATGAAGATTCTAGAGAGAAGTCAAGCCTCTCCGTATGGTGGTCATAATGGTGGTGAAAGGACAACACATAAAGTATTACAATCGGGGTTCTTCTGGTCGATACTTTTCAAAGATGTTATTCGATTCTCTAGGACTTGAAATGCTTGCCAGAAGACTGGTGCCATATCTCAAAGGCATGAGATGCCCTTAAACAATATTCTAGAGGTGGAGATCATCAATGTTTGGGGCATAGACTTCATGGGGCCATTTTCGCTATCATTCGAATGTCACTATATCCTGGTAGTTATTGACTATGTTTCTAAATGGGTAGAAGTAGCAACCCTCCAACCAATGATGCTAAGGTGGTGGGCAAGTTCCTCAAGGAGAATATCTTACTCGGTTTGGTACTTCAAGAGCCATCATCAATAATGGAGGTACCCACTTGCTCAACCAAATCATGAAGAATCTTCTAGCGAAGTATGGAATCAGACATAAAGTGGCTACAATGTACCACTAGCAAATGAATGGACAACTGGAGGTGTAAAAATAGGAGGTCAAGCAGATATTGCAAAAGACAGTGAACGCCACCTGGAAAGATTGGGTGATTAAGCTAGATAAAGTTTTGTGAGCGTATTGGACTGTATACAAAAACCTTAATAGGCACCTCCCCTTACTAGCTGGTGTATGGCAAGGTTTGTCACTTGCCCGTCGAGCTCGAGCACCAAGCATACTAGGCGATAAAAAAGATGAATCTTAACCCAGAGCTCGCTGGCAGGAAGAGATTAGGACAATTGGAACAGTTGGATGAGTTCTGGCTCCAAGCCTATGAAAATGCCAAGCTTTGCAAAGAGCAAACCACGAAATGGCACGACCGGCATATAATCAAGCGACACTTTGAGCCGGGACAATAGGTATTGCTCTTTAACTCTTGTTTGAAATTATTTCCAGGAAAGCTGAGATCCAAATGGGTGGACCATATGTGATGGTGGCGGTCACACCTTATGGATAGGTGGAGTTGAAAGATGTGACCACGAATCACACATTGTTGGTGAATGATCAACATGTCAAACATTACTACGGTAAGTACACAAATCAAGTTGAAAAGGTCATTGAATTGGCTAGTATTAAATGAGTCATGGTGCGTCGTGCTGTGATGGTAAATCAGACACTACACGGGAGGTGACTCGTAGTGAGGTAAGAGTAGTTTTTCTTTTATTTTATATTTATTAAAAAAACAAAAAAATCAAAATAAAAAATCAGATCCCGTACTAAAAAGTGGAAAAATTTGCACAAGTACAGTTTTGCGATGCCTTCGCATCGCGAACCTTTGTGCAAAATTTTTCATCCTCATTTCTCGACAATCCGTTGGTTATTTTTTGAATTTTTTGGCCTAATTCTATTGTTTTAGTGTTTTAAAGCATCTTCATGTGTTCGAAGGATTTTATGGGGTCCGGAGTGAAAAAATATTATTCTTACAAAGCTCAAAATGGTGAGCATTTGCGACTGCACCGCGACGCGGATGCTTGCTGTCTCAAACGTCAGGTAACATGAATATACAAGTGTGAATCCATGTTCTGTTAGCGACATGGAAGGAACGTAGATATGTGTTAAAACTGTCGTGTCCTGACGTAGACCCATTTCTCTAAAATACCCCTATCTATTTTTTTTCTTTTTACGCCTTCCCCATAAGTTTCATATGGTTACCACTGAGGGAAGTGCTAAGTTTAAGTGTGGGGTGGGCATTGATCTGTGATTATGCTTCATTTCATAACTTTTGGCATGTATTAAGACTATTTCAATTTCCTAGCTTTCTAATGTTTATTATTTATGTTTGGACATCTTTTCTTTTATTTTGAGTCTGTAATTAGTAACTATTAACTATTTTTGTGCATGGATTCTTGATTGTCAATATTCTATAGATGCATTGACATAGTAATAGTTGCTTGTATGTGCAAATTGTAATGGTAGTCATAGTTCAGTGATGGGGGGCCTATGATGGATGGATGGCGATTGTCCTAAGGGCATTCGTTGAATTGGGTTTCATTTAGAGTGTGGTAGTTGTACAAACGAGCATCGAGTGTAAATATTTGAACCTAGTTTAGAAGTAGTTGCTTGGTCGTTGGAAGTTATAATTGTATATGTGCTTAATTAATTGATTTCATGTGAATACTATAATAGTAACTCTAGTGATGACCTCGTGATGAAAGTGTGCCAAGAGTGAGTGAGCACATTGTGTGAAATGACCCCGAAAAGTGCCCGAAAATGTGTCTTAAAAGTGCCCATATTCGTAATTTCCATATATCTCAAAATCTATGCGTGATATCAAAAATTCAACTTCATATTCGTGATCAGGGGCAAAATTGAGTGAGAAATGGTTCTAAACTCGATGTTAGAGCAATCGTATCAAAATTTTAGTTTTTCAAAATTTTTGAATTCTAGAGACGATCCGCGCCCATGGCACGACGCGACCAGGGCGCAAATCAAGGTTATTTTTGCTAGTTTTTGGTTGTTCGGTCTAAGGCCTTTGGGTCTTGGGCTTAAGTCTTTCCATGCGTAAAAACACCTACGCTTAGTCATTTTTCAACCTCATATCATACAAGAGATTCCCCAAAAATCTTCTCAAAAACTTAGACAAATATCATTCAAATTCAAGGGTCCCAAACTCATTCCGAATTTTAAGGAATTCACTCAAACTTCAAGTTCTCAATCAAATCTTCATCAAGGAATTGATCTATTTTGAGATTTAATGAAGGATTTCAACATATATTGCATGAGGGTATTACAAAGTGTTAGTGGGTTGATTTACTTCAAGTTTTCTTGAATGGATTCACTCTTGAATATGGGGTGGGATGCCTTGGATATCAAGTGCTAAGTTGCTTGGTCTATGATGATGGTCTCTTCCTACACATGTAATATATTCTATATAAGCATGTTTTACTTCAAACATTATTCATGCATGCCATATTGCCATATGCTCATTTATTGCTTAATTATGCATTTTGATTATGTTGCCTATCTTTTCTTGCATTACATCCTACATATTTAGTATATTCAAATGTGCTAATGCATACTCTATGCCTACATGATGTTACCATGTAGTAATCAGAGCTCCACTTAATCATCTCCCTCCACGTGGCTAGCACTATCTTCTCAAAGAAAGTTTTGTGAGTCCTCAACTCCGAGAAAGATATCTTTTGATCTTATGTTATGCAAAGACTCTCTCTATCTTATTGTATGCTTTTGACTATGAGGGTGAGCCAAAAAAGTTATCTTGGCCCCCGCTAAATTCTATGTTTAGAGGTGTTGTTAGACAAGTTATGTAATGATGCTATGAGCTTTGACTCTCTTGACTCTTGTATGTTTTAATGCTATGAAAGACTCCCTTAGTCCCTTTGCCCTTATTTCTATTCTCTTATTGTTGTTTAATTACTTCTGCGACCAAGGATGTGTAATAATATGTTAACAGGCTTGTTGGGGTCTCTTTGGGTTTCCCATTTATCGTGTCACGTCTAGGCCCTAGGCTTAGGTCATGACAAACTTGATATCAGAGCACTAGGTTGTTAATAGTCCTCGATATCCAACACACCATGTCGATTAGAGTCTTGTTCATGGTTGTGAAGTGTACCACAACTATGAGCAAGAGGCTATGAGGCATTTTAGGAAATGTTGCCCTTCTTTTTACTCTATGTCGTGCTATAGAAGTTAAGGTAAGGTTTTCCTCCAATGAATGCTCTTTGCTATGCTAGATCATGCCTATTCCAAGAGGAAGAAGAGCCTGCACTCTTGAAGAACAACTGGCTCATGAAGGATTTCGAGATGCTATTGTCATGCTAGCTTAAGCCATAACCAGTCAAATCAACCATGGGGCTCAAGCCCCTCATGCTCCTACTCTGGTATCTAAAGTAAGGGACTTCATGAGGATGAACCCACTGAAGTTCAATGGGTCTAAAGTGGATGAGGTCCCTTAAGAATTTATTAATGAGGTGTACAAAGTATTGTTTATTATGAGGATTAGATCGGAAGAGAAGGTAGCGTTAGTGGCTTACCAACCTAAGGGGGTGGCCCAAATATGGTATACTCAATGGAAGGAGGATAAGGGGATCAACCATGTGATCTTTTGGGAGGATTTTAAGGCGACTTTCCTCAACCGGTTCTTCCCTCTTGAGCTAAGGGAGGCCAAATGATGGAATTCATAAATTTGAAGCAAGAATTGATAAGTGTGAGGGAGTATGCCCTCAAGTTCAATCAACTCTCTAAATATGCTCCACATTTGGTTGCCGACCCGAGGTCTAGAATGAATAAATTTGTGATGGGTATATCCGATTTGGTGAATATGTTGATAGGTGATATGGATTTGTCCTACCTTATGACTCATGCCAAATAATTGGAGGGAAAGAAGTTGAGAAAGAGAAGGAGTAATGAGGCTAAGAGGGTCTATTTCGATGGTAAGTTCCAAGGTCTCAAAGGTGGCTGATTTCATCAAGGCCAAGGGTCTTGTCATCCTCCTAATAGAAAGTTTGCCAATGACTACCCCAGGTCCCAAGGTGATGGTGGTGTGGTGCCTAATGCTATGTGTCCAAAATATGGTAAGGATTATGGTGGCCCATGCTTGAGGTATACCAATGCTTGTTTTGGTTGTGGGGAAGTAGGCCACAAAATGATTGATTGTCCATGTAATCGCAATAAGGGTAACGATGTTCATCCACAAGGCCAGGGTACAAATATACTTCCTTTAGGGAGAAGAGGACAACAAGGTGGTGCCCCAAGGTACTATCGATTCTATGCTCTTCAAGGGAGGCAAGGGGTAGATGAGGTGCTCGATATCGTCACTGGTATGTTAAAAGTCTTTGATTTTGATATGTATGCATTGATAGACCTGGGTACCACTCTTTCTTTTGTTACTCATTTTGTTGCCAAAAGTTTCATGTTGAACCCGAATTATTGTGTGAGTCTTATGAGGTGTCTACTCCTATTGGTGCATTTATTATTGCTAGAAAGGTCTATAGAAATTATCCCGTTTGCATTTTGCATAAAATTTTGCCTTGTGATCTTGTTAAGTTGGATATGGTGAATTTTGATGTCATTCTAGGGATGGATTGACTGCATGCACATTAAGCCTCTATTAATTATAGAACCAGTTGGGTCAAATTACAATTCCCAAATAAACCCGTCGTTGAGTGGGAGATTCATAATGTGATGGTCAAGGGTAAGTTTATCTCTTGCATTAAAGCCTAAAAGTTGATCTCTAAGGGGTGTCTCTATCATCTTGTGAGGGTTAGGGATGTTGAGTCCGAAGTCCTCCTTATAGAGCCAATTTCGGTGGTAAATGAGTTTCTTGATGTCTTTCCTAGTGACCTTCCCGGTGTTCCTCCAGAAAGAAAAATAGACTTTGGTATAGACCTCCTTCCCGATAAAAAAGCCATTTCTATTCCCCCCTACCGTATGGCCTCGGCGGAGTTAAAAGAATTGAAGAAGCAATTGAGGGATTTGTTGGAGAAGGATTTTATTAGGCCTTGCCAATTACCTTGGGGTGCACTGGTATTATTTGTGAAGAAGAAGGATGGTTCTCGTAAAATCTGCATTGATTACCGGCAACTTAATAGAGTCACCATAAAGAATAAGTACCATCTACCAAGAATCGATGATCCATTTGACCAACTTCAAGGGGCTAGTCACTTCTCTAAGATTGATCTTTGATGCGGGTATTAACAAGTGAAGGTGAGGGAGTGTGACATTCCCAAGAAGGCCTTCCGAACTAGGTATGGGCACTATGAATTCATGGTTACGTCTTTTGGGTTGACCAATACATCGACTATCTTCATGAATCTTATGAATAGGGTCTTCCAGCCCTACCTTGATTTGTTTGTGGTAGTTTTAATTGATGATAATTTGATCTATTCTCATAGTAAGGAGGGGCATGTAGGTCCTTTGAGGGTGGTGCTACAAAAATTGAGGGAAGAGAAGTTGTATGCTAAGTATTAAAATATGAATTTTGGTTGAAAGAGGTTGCCTTTCTAGGTCATGTGGTGTTGTGGGATGGCATTAAGTGGATCCTAAAAAGATGAAAATGATTAAAAATTAGCCTAGACCTTTGACTCTATCAGACATTAGAAACTTCTTGGGCATAGTGGGTTACTATTGGAGGTTTGTGAATGGGTTCTCTTATATTGCTTCTCTTATGACTAAGTTGACCCAAATGAAGGATAAATTTATGTGGACCGATGAGTGTGAAAAGAGTCTCCAAACTTTGAAAGATAAGCTTGTCTCCGCTCCTATCTTAACTCTATCGAAAGGGTTAGAAGGGTCTATTGTGTATTGTGATGCCTCACGAATTGGCCAACTTGGTAAATG
>DF358898.1:0-29979 GCA_000787875.1 Solanum virginianum | reverse complement strand
GCTTTTTGGGCCTTAAATTCCAAGTTTGCCCCCAATTTTACAAAAATTTCGACAGTACTTCCCCTAAAACATAGGCTGCCCTGAGACTCAACTCGGCTCAATCAACAACAACAACAACAACAACAACAGTCCCACAACAACAATAACCAACTTAAAACAACATTACAACAATAATAATACTATGTATCAACATGTACTACCATTCCAAATATTTCGGCCACACCCTATATATACAAATAGATAATTTCCAACACTTCCTTTACCCTACAAGGATCATATTCATGCTAATTAAACATAAACCCATAGTTCCAATACAATACAATACTATAATCATGCATATACCAAACTCGCCCCTAACCTTAACATACACAACTCACTTTTAACATGCTATCTTTCATGATTTTCTTTTAATTTAGCACACTACCACATATATACAACCTTAATCATACATAAAATAAGATAAATGCTTACCTTAGGACTTCAACCCTTCAACATGGCTAAGGTTCCAAAAGTGAGCAACCAAATATTTTCTTGCTTCAATCACTACTCCAAGTTGCTTAGAAGACTCACAATAGGAGGTTTATACCATCAAATTAGCTTTGAAATGAAGAAAAGAAAATTTTGATTTTCCTTGTGCCTAACCCAAGAGCATCAGGTCTTGGTCTTCTCTTCTCTTTTTTTTTTTTTGCTAAGTATCTAGATGTATGAATGAGAACAAGATAAGGGGAGTCTTAATACATATATAAATAAGGTTTTGGCCCCACCCCTCTACACTTGTACCAACTATAATATAACACACTTTAAGTGGGGCACACTTAATTGTTCTTCAAGAACTCAATTTTTAAGAATTACTCTTTCGGTCCCAAACTTTTCCTAATTGATCCAATTGAGGACATACGGGGTCTAACACAATAGTGATCCAATAATCACTCTATACATTATTGCATTCACCATACTCCAAAATTTATCAGCATCCAACTTAGAACTGGTCCCCATAGGAGTATCAATCGGCTTGGCATCCATCGATTGATACTTTTTCAATAGATCCCTGATGTACTTTTCTTGACAGATGAATGTACATTGGGAGTTTATTTGATCTACAGCCTAAGAAAAAAACTAAGCTCACCCATCTTACTCATTTCAAACTCACTGCGCATCATGTCCCCCAATTCTTAACAGAGTGAGTTTGTGGGGGGGGGGGACCAAAAATGATATCATCATCATAAACATGCACAATCAGTAGATTCTTTCCTCTGGTCTTCAGAAAAAAAGTGTTATCAATTTTCCCTCTCTTGTATCCATAACTGAGTAGGAAGCAGACAACCTTTCATACCAGGCCCTTAGAACCTGTTTTAGCTCATACAGTGCCTTGTCAAGTTTCATGATATGATCTGGAAATTTAATATTTTCAAACCCAGGTGGCTTCTTTATAAAGGCCTCTTCTTTAAGGTACCTATTTAAGAAGGCACTCTTTACATTCATTTGGAATAGTTAAAACTCCATGTAAGTAGCAAAGGCAATCAATATTTTGATAGCCTCCATTCTGGCAGCTGGAGCAAAAGTCTCATCATAGTCAATGCCTTCTTCTTAGTTGAAAACTTACACCACCAATCTGGCTTTTTTCTTGTGATTGTACCATTTTCATCCAGCTTGTTCCTAAACACCCATCTGGCCTCTATTACAGTTCTGTCTGAGGGTCTAGGAACAAGATGCCATACTTTGCTCCCCTCAAATTGGAACAATTCTTCCTGCATAAGATTCACCTAATCTGTATCTTTGAGAGCTTCTTTGAACTTTTTGGTGCAATAGATGATAAAAATGTACCACAAGACATCAAATTTCTAGTCTTTGACTTGGTTTGGATCCCAGAGTTTAGAGGAGAGACTAGATTATCCATAGGATGGGAGGATTGATGTTTCCATCTGGAGACCATCACTGCAGACTGATTCTGAATTCTCATAGCATTAGAATCATCATCTTCTTCTAGTTGAGAAGTGTCAAGCATTAGATCATGCTCATCATCATCATCATCATCATCATCTACCTCAGGGTCTCTTGAAGAAGAACCAGGTCCCTCTGAAACTCTCCATCTGCATCATCATCACCAACCATATCATTATTTTGTACAACAGCATCAGTTGAAGGATCACTAGTCAAGCTATATTTTTGAAGTTGGACTAGCTCTTCTAGGTCTGAATCATCACTATCACACAGGTTCACTATGTCCCCAGATTCATTGAAGATCACATGTACACTTTCTTCAACACAAAGGGTTCTTTTGTTAAATACTCTATAGGACTTGCCATTTATAGAGTATCCAATAAAAACACCCTCATAACTTTTTGAATCAAACTTTCCAACCTCCTCCTTGCCATTTATGTGCACAAAGAATTTGAAACCAAACACTATTAGATGACTGATATTGGGTTTTCTACTAAACAAGAGTTCATAGGGGGTCTTATTCTTAAGAGATCTGATCAGGCACCTATTTGTTACATAATATGCAGTGTTGACAGCTTCAGCCAAAAAATTCTTAGCCAGTCCAAACTCAATCAACATAGTCCTTCCAATTTTCACCTATATTCTATTTTTCCTCTCCACAACTCTATTCTGTCGAGGAGTTCTAGGAGCTGGAAAATTATGATAGATTCCTTCCTCTGCACAAAAACTATTTAGCCTTGAATTTTTTTAACTCAGTACTATGATCAAACCTGATCCCTGCAACTTTGCTTCCAAATTGATTCTGAACTTAATTGATGAGATTGATCAGCAGTTCAACAGCTTCATCCTTGGACCTCAGGAAACTTACCTAGGTGTATCTTAAGTAATCATCAACCACAACCATAATGTATCTCTTTCCACCATGACTCTAAACCTTTATAGGACCATATAAGTTAACATGAACAAGTTTAATAGGTGTAGCGGTTATAGGACCACATAAGTTAACATGAACAAGTTTAATAGGTGTAGCGGTACTTACTTCATTTTTGGATTTGAAGGAGCTCCTTGACTGCTGTCCTTTTGCACATATAGCATAGACTTTGATATTCCTAAAATTCATCTTGCACAGACCATGAATCAGGTCCTTGGAAGCTAGTTTGTTCAGCAGAGAAGGGCTGACATGACCAAGTCTTCTATGCCACAAGTCATATGAATCCTCTTGGACCTTGAGACATGTAAGATTTTCTTCCTTAGTAGTTCTAAGATCTTCTACATACATATTTCTACCTCTTTTTTCTATGAAGATCACTTCCTCAGTAGATAAATTGGTTACTATGCAATTGTCTGAGTGGAATTTCACCTCATTTTCTTTGTCACAGATTTGAGAAACACTGAAAAGACTGTACTTTAAGACTTCAACATAGTACACATCTTCAATAGATTTCTTAAAACACTAACCAATCTTTCCTATACCCATGGTGTATCCCTTCTTACCATCACCAAATGAAATACTGCCAACTTTGACTTTTTTCAAAGAGCGAAAGTTTTTAGTCCTTCTAGTCATGTGTTTTGAGCATCCACTATCTATGAACCAACACTGACTGCTTCTTCCTGACTATTCCTATATAGGTTCACTTGTTAGTTTTGGGAACCCACTTTAGTCTTAGTTCCCAATAATAAGACAAAAGGCCAAATCACAAATTTCTTGGTCCAACTCAGTTTTGACTTGGGATCTAGTCCCTTATTCACGCTTTTTCTTCCTGAGTAATCAAACTGCTACCTTTTTAGGTTTCTTTTAAGAACTTCACAACTACCCTTTAAATAACCATTTCTACCACAATGTAAACATAACAGGTTGTCAGCCACAAAGACATATTTACTGTGGGGATTATAGGGGGTATTAATTTTGTTGAAATATCATAGACCTCGATTTTCATGACCCTAGCTACTAGAAATGTCTCCTAACAAATATGAGGAGGTAGTCTATTTCAAAGACTTGTTTAGGTTTTCCTTGACCTTTAGCAGGTCCTTCTCCAGCACAACATTCCTTTCTAAGGCTAGATTCAACTTTAACTTGGCATCCTTCAGTTTCTCTTCTAAGGCAAGTTCATTTTTATAGAGTTTACCTCTAAGCTTAGCATCAAATTTGGATTCAGTTTCCATCAACTTCAAAAGCTTATCGTTTTCAGTTTCTAGAGCCACAACGTTTACTTCCAAGTCAGATACTTGATTTGTTAACACAATTTTTTTTATCTTGTGATACATCAACACTGTTATTTAACAAATCCTTTTTAGCAGTTAATTCACAAATGGAATCAATGAGAACACATGCAAGCCTTTTCAACTTTTTGGTAGAATAAAGATGTAAGTTCTCTTTCAAGTCCAACAATGTTACTTGTTCCTCTTCTTCTTCCTCGTCATCTAATTGGGCCATGAATGCAGAAAAATTGTCAAAGATTTCATCATTATCTTTCACAGCAAGCATGGATCTACCAGCACCTCCTTTCCTTATAAAACCATATTTTTCTTAATAATTTTCTTGAATCCTTTGGTGAGATAAGCCTTCTTGAATCCTTTGGTGAGATAAGCCATATCTATACCATCAATCTCCTCATCATTATGAACAACTTTCAATACAACTATCTTATCTTTCTTTCCTTATGTTTTAGCAGTGTCATGTTTCTTGTTTAACTCTTGTGTCTGAATAATACCAACGAGAACATCCATGGTTAAATTCTTCAGATTTTTGGACTCTGTTATGGCATCAACTTTACTCTCCCAGGATATTGGTAAAACCTTGAGAATTTTTCTCACTTGTTTGCTCTGACTAACAGGTTCTCCCAAACACTTCAACTCATTAGTTATTACTGAGAACCTGGTCTCTATATTGTGTATGAATTCACCTTCTAGTATCAAGAAATCTTCATATTGTGAAGTGAGCATGTCCACCTTCGATTCAATCACTTGCTCACTACCTTCATGAGCATTGGAGTCCCATATCTCTTTAGCTGATTCACAAGCTGAGATTCTATTATACTCCTTAGCCCCAATCCCATACACAATCAGATTCTTGGCTTTATATTTTTCTCAATATTTTTCTTGTCAACTTCTGAGTATTGTTGCCTAGTTTCGGGAACCTACCTAGTAGTCTCCGCTTTCTTAACTTCAATCATTGGAACATATGGCCCATCAAGCATGATATCTCATAGTTCACTATCCTCTACCATGAGAAAGTTGTGCATCTGACCTTTCCACCACCCATAAAACTTATCGTTAAATCTTAGAGGCCTGGTGGATGATTGTCCTTCTTCTAGGTTCAATGGAGCAACCATATTTGTTTCAGAAAATCTCTAAGTGTGAACCTTATAGAGATTCCTGCTCTGATAACACCTGATGAGTAAATATGTGTCTACCATAATAAGAGATAAAGTTCCTTGAAACAATATAAACAGAAACTAAAAGAAGGCAAGCGACAAGGAACAAAACACACAAATTTAATATGAAAAAACTCTTTGCTCAAGGGAGGAACAACCACAACCTATCCAATAGGATTTTCCAAAAGTCAAAATTCACTAATGAATGAGCAAAGTAAAGAAATACAATATACACATTTCATTTCCCTCACTTTTCTCACCATTCCTAATTGCAAACCCAGTTACAAGCAATGAGTAGCAGCAACAACAACAACTACTCTACACTCTCACCACCTAGATAAAGTTAGACTACAACACCACTACTCCTTAAAGCTACACCCAGCCAACAAGGTTTATAACTCTTAAGAAAGTAATAAAACAATGATCACGTTCTTTTATAGATAGGAGTGATCTTACAGTTTGCAACCCAACATAGCAACTAAGAAACAAGGAAACTATAGAAGTCTTCTATCAGGTCCATTGAACGCAGAACCTGTATCTTCACACTAGGAGCCAAGAGAGAGCTTTTGGAGAAACAAGAATATTTAGTTTTTGTGATGTTTCCAAAAGATGATTTTGTTCCTTAAACAAGCTCCTTTTATACTACAATGGATGCAGTGCATGGACCACTGGTCCTTTAGTATAAATGAGGTTGGCATGTTACTAATCATAATAACTTTAAAGCAACTGTATCCCATGTTCACCACAACACAATGATCTAATAATATATCTGATCCTCGAGACAGTTTGTTAATCATCAAAACATAAAAGACATGCACCTAACACTATGAATGTTATTTTTCACCATAACACAATGATCTAATAATATATCTAATCCTCGAGACAGTTTGTTAATCATCAAAACATAAAAGACATGCACCTAACACTATGAATGTTATTTTTCACCATAACACAATGATCTAATAATATATCTAATCCTCGAGACAGTTTGTTAATCATCAAAACATAAAAGACATGCACCTAACACTATGAATGTTATTTTTCACCATAACACAATGATCTAATAATATATCTAATCCTCGAGACAGTTTGTTAATCATCAAAACATAAAAGACATGCACCTAACACTATGAATGTTATTTTTCTCCTCAGGTTTTACTAGTTTTCATGGTGAAGGCTTTCCTGTTTCAGCATTCATAGTTGATATGCGGCAAGCAACCTGAGGCATATTTAAAAAAACACACTCTAATATTGACGCTATGCAAAATATATCTAACAGTCCAAACTTAAGGCTGAATAAATTCTAAAACATGTTCGCCAAAATATGAATGTTTTGTGAAAGCAGGAGAAGAACAATAAAATAGGAAAATAGATGACAACTACCTTAACTTCAGATGCATTTGAAGGGAAAGCTAACGTTTCTTTAGTATGGTCCATTAGAGAAATTTTGTGTCCTCTTTGTGTTGCCTGCGATATGAGGGTTATTCCCAACATCCAAAATTATTTTGTTCCATTAATTATTTTTAGAGTAGATTAGATATGCAGTGTAAATAACATAAAGAGCTGTGAGAGAAACCATGAATACATAGAACTACGAACATAATTGAATGCAAACAACTGAAGATTCTATACTATTCATAATGTCTATCATTTAGAATTATCTGGTATGGGGCCGTAAATCTTTCTTACGAAATGTTTCTATTGATGGTTTGTATAATGAGGCTGCAGTTAAGTTAGAACAAGACATAACAATCTTGTTCATATATATTTATGAACCAAAATATGAGAAATGGAATGTGGCCAATCTAAATAAATAGATTGTGGGAATAAATATCCAATATAAAGATTAACAAAGCAAGTTTTTCAAAGAGGTTATAATCAATTTAAGGCATAACATGTAGACAGGCACCTTAATTTAACGCCAATTAGCAGCTAAACACCCCATCTTTGAGAATGCATATCTAGGCTTGTCCTCTCTATGTATCCTGGACATTGTGGCATGTACATCTTTTTGCAAGCATCTCTAACCTTTACTCTTTCATAACACAAGGTTAGGGTCTCAAGTTTCATAACTTTTACAAATCTTTTAGGGTAATTAATTTAACTTAGTTGACAAGACATTAGAAAATAATTAAGGATAGAGTAAAACTACATTGCTAAAATTTATTTTTTGGAACTAAAAAACTTTTAAAGCCTACTCAACAGGTTTTATTGAACAAGAATATAAATAATATTGCGAGCAAGAAGGAATGCGGTAAACGATTAACTAATTTACACCTAAGGGCATGAACACACAAGAATCAAATCCAAGTGAGATAAAAATATAGGATGAATCTCGGTGGATAAAATCACTTAGTATATATGCCAATGCGATATAGCAGGTATCAAGTGAAATAGTCAATGTGTTCATAAACTAGCTCGAGCACTAATTATTTATTCAAAAGATGGACTATTGACAAGTCAGACATACCTAAGTTGAATCTATCATTTGAGTTAAAAAAGCAAATTCATATTTTTATTTTTTGGAAATATTGAGAGAAGTTCAAACCTTACTTGAGTTGAATATTTCATTGAACAACAAAAAAAAATCAATAAAAAACATTGATCTATTGAGAAAAGATTAAATCTAATCTAAGTTGAATCTGTCACTTGAGCAAAAAAAATAAAATCAACCAAAAATATTTTTTGAGAGAAGTTCAAACGTAACCTAAGTTGAATATGTCACTTAAGCGACAAAGAATAAAATTAATTAAAAATTTAATTTATTGAGAATGAAAAGATTAAATCCAACCTGAGCTGATCTTGTTAGTTGAGCAAAAAAGGAAAATCAATGATAAAAAAAATCTTTGAGATCGAGAAGCTCAAACCTAAACTGAGTTAAATCTGTCACTTGAGCAGTGAAGAAAAAATCAATTAAAAATAATTTATTGAGAAAATATGAAATCAGACCTGAATTGAATTTGCTACTTGATACAACAAAGAAAAAAAATCAAATAAAGAAGATCTATAAGAAAAGCTCAGACCTAATATGAGTTGAATATGTCATTTGAGCAACAAAGAAAAAAATTAATAAAAAATAATTTGAGAATAGATTAAACCTAACCCGAGTTGAATTTGTCACTTAAACAGAAAAGAAAAATCAATCAATAAAAATAATCTATGAGAGAACCTCAAACCTAACTTGAGTTAAATCTGTCAGTGAAAGAAAAATTGATTAAAAATGATTAATTGAGAAAAGCTCATACCAAACTAGAGTTGAATATGTCACTTGAGCAACGAAGGAAAAATCAATTAAAAAGAATTGATCTATTAAAAAAGCTCAGGCCTAACCTAAATTTAATTTCACTTGAGAAAGAAAGAAAATATCAATAATGAATAAGAAGTCTAAAAGGGAAATGTGTATGTAAAGAAAGATCAGTAATAAAAGAGAGGGGAAAATTCTTACCAATTGAAGGAAGTCCTTGTTTACGAAAAGTCCTAATTTTGAAGGAAGTTCTTGTTTATGAAAATCCCTGCTCTTGTGAATGGATTGATGACCTTTATAACATTTCTATAGTGAAATGACCTGAATAGCGAGAGGAGAGGAGAGAGGGATGTGTGCGTGTATGCGCAAGTGTATCAGATTCTATTTGACTAAGAATAAATGTAAGTTGATTCTATATGAGATAAAAAAAAATAAGTGTATTTTCATTCTATAGAGTCTACGGATTTTAGTTACTTACCTTTGCCACTTTCTAAGATGCATTTAATTCCTTTTTAATTTAAAATTTTCACTTGATCAAATCTAAATAAACAACTTTAGCATATAAAGATCATCATCGAAAATAAGAAATGGATGGTGAAAGAAAAATGATCAACTTGAAAATAATAATGTTGCTTTAAGAGATATTCACTCGAACGAAAAATTAAAATTCTAAGGTTATGGTTAAAAAAAGAGAAGATACAATTTTTTTAATAAAATAAAAAAAGAGAAGATACAATTTTTTTAATAAAATAAGTAGATACATCTGAATACAAATTTCATGAACGAAGTCGTGTGACTAGTTTGGTTTTGTTTATAAATTTGAAGTTGCATTTTTTTCCCTTTCAGATTGTCAACTGTTCACTCTATACACATTTAAATAGAGTATTCTACACTCTACTTAGGAAGTGTAAATTAATTCACCTGCAATGCACGTTTGACGCACTTGTGACGCATGTATTCAAAAAAAAAAAAAACTTCACCAAGTCGCCTTCTCAAAGATCCAAAGTTTCAAAAATGGATAAAGTATTAATATTTAGGAATTAAATATTATCCAGGTAAAAGAATATGTTCGCGAACGCAGAGAAAAAAATTCAGAACACTCTATGAACGTAGTCTAAGGTCTAAACCATTCAGATCAGTTAAGACCTATATTCAGACTAATTAAGTGCTTAAATATTAATGATGGTGATTGTGGATAAAGTAGTCATTAATTGCAAATAAATAAGGTCTAAGTCATTCTTTATTGGTGGCGTAGGGAGCATTAAAAATGAATATGACCGAATCAGCATTCAAACTGCTGGAAGAAAAATATTATGTCGATGCATACATAATCAATATTTTATATGTCTGTCTGTGTTTGAATTGACGCTTTTAAGTCACAAATTATATGTCACGAACTAATGCATGGGCTGAAAATAAGACAAAAATGGAGGGGTATATATCAACTCTTATCATGAAATTATCTATTAGCCTTACTTTCATCTGCCTGTAGAGGAATATAAAGACTCTCGGGAAACCCTTTACTTATTGTAATATGAAGCAGCGGGTGCAACTAGATGGCAGGTATATAGAATTCCATAATACAATATTTGATAGGAAATTAGAGAACACAGGTTGAAAGCAAATATTGTATTTGTTTGCTGATAACAAAGAAGAGAAAGGTATTAGTATCTCTAATAAGGATATTGTTATGCAAGTACAACAATTTGTTGAGAGACAAGCTGATCATCTCTTTTAAATCATGATGCGAGAAGCCATACTTCTTATTTCCCTGGGGGAGTTTCAACCTTCTCACTTCTAACATAACTGAGATCGATCACAGCCTCCTCCAAGTCCCATTTGACATTTTCCTATCAAAAATTGGATAAGTATAACATCCATATAAGTTGGACGTCCTTGAGTGTCATTTCTTCATTCAGCTTTTTACCATAGCATACAACATTCACCTGCCCAAAAGATTATAAAAAATTCAATGACAATATTTTCAGCATATCTTTCTGTATATAGTTCTCTATTTATAAAATCATTACCTCAGTATCATCATTCATATTTAGCTTTTATGCAAGGTACTTCTGAATCACAGATACAGTGATCCTGTTGTCCCTACAAATAATGCAAATTCAGTCATTTTATTGTACTTGGTGATCGACCTCTCTAGCAAGTATCTAATTAAGAATTCAATTTACTTTATATTTTAGTCTATGCTAATTCATAATAGTTGAATGTGTGTGGAAAATCATACTTGAGATGGATATGAGACTTATTAAGGGGAGGCAATCCTGGTCCTTTCCTACCAAGAGTAAAGGACAAATTTGTGTGAGATATATGAAACAAGCAGTATCACAACAATGTGACTGGTATGGTACTTATTGTCTCCATGTGGTACAAGTTTAAACTAGAACGAGGAAAGTTCCTTCTATTTTTCTTTCAAACTTGCTTTTCAGATGTTGAAGACTTTCTATCATCAGCGTCTTCATTCCTATGAATGTCATTTTTCTCCTCAGGCTTACTAGTTTCACCTGGTGTAAACTTTCCTATTTCAGCATTTGTGGTTGATACACTGCAAGCAACCTGAGACGTCTTAAAAAAACACACTCCAATATTGACGTGATGCAAAATATTTTTAACTATCCAAACTTAAGGCTGCATAAATTTTAAAACATGTTTGGAGAAAAACAGTAAAAACAACTACTTTAACCTTACACATTTGAAGGGAAAGCTGAGGTTTGTTTTGGATAGTCCATTAGAGAAATTTTGTGTCCTCTCTGTGTTGCCTGCAATATGAGGGTTATTTCCAACATCCAAAATTATTTTGTTCCATTGATTACTTTTAGAGTAGATTAGATAAGCCAGTGTAAATAATATAAAAAGTTGCAAGAGAAACCATGAATACATAGAACTATGAACATAATCAAACGCAATCAACTAAAAATTCTGTAGTATTCATAATGTTTGTGGTTTAGGATATCCAACCCCTTCTCTGTTATGAGGAGGTAAATCTTTCTTACAAAATGTTTCTATGGATGATTTGTATAATGAGGATGCAGTTAAGTGGAATGTGGCCAATCTGAATAAATAGATTGTGGGAATAAACACCCAATATAAAGATTAATAAAGTACATTTTTTGAGAATGTAATAATTTGTTAAAAGATTAACAATGCGTTGTCATATAATTATAGATTTCAACATCTTTTGCGAGCATCTCTAACCGTTACTCTTTCATAACACTAGGTTAGGGTTCACAAGTTTCATATTTTTGCACATCTATAAGGGTAATTAATTTAACTTACTTGATGAAACATTAATAAATAATTAAGGATAGACTAAAACTAAACCACTGAAAATTATCTTCTTGGAACTAAAAGTTTTTAAAGCCTACTCAATAGGTTTCATTGAACAAGAATATAAATAATATTGCTAGCAAAAAGAAATATGCTAAATAATTAACTGATTTGCACCCAAAGGCATGAAAATCGAGAATCAAATCCCATTGAGATAAAAATATTGGATGAATCTTGGTAAGTAAAATTACTCGGTATCTATGCTGATGGAATATAGCAGGTATAAGGTGGAATAGTCAAGGTATTTACAAACTAAACCTAGAACTAATTATTTTTTCAAAAATTAAACTATCGAGAAATCAGTCCTACCTAAGTTGAATCTATAAATGCAACAATAAAAAAATTCTTTTTGATATATTGAGAACGCTCAGACCTAACTTGAGTTGAATATGTCACTTGAGCAACAAAGAAAAAAATCAATAAGAAAATATCGAAGTATTGAGAAAATATTAAATCTAATCTAAATTGAGTCTATCACTTGAGCCAAAGAAAAAGAAAAATCAACAACAAAAAAATCTATTGAGAGAAGCTCAAATCTAACCTAAGTTGTACTTAAGCAACAAAGGAAAAAATTAATAAAAAAATAATTGATCTATTGAGAAAAGATTAAATTCATAATGAGTTGAATCTGTTGCTTGAGTAGAAAAGGAAAATCAATAAATAAAAATGATCTATGAGAGAAGCTCAAACCTAACTTGAGTTAAATATGTCACTGGAGAAGTGGAGGAAAAATTCATTAAAATAATTTATTGAGAAAAACTCATATCAAACCTGAGTTGAATTTGTCATTTGAGGAACAAAGAAAAAAATCAATAAAAAATTATTTTATTGAGAAAAAATTAAACCTAACCTGAGTTGAATTTGTCACTTAAGAAAAAAAGAAAAATCAAGAAATAAAAATAATCTATGAGAGAATTCAAACCTAACTTGAGATAAATCTATTACTTGAACGGCAAAAGAAAAATCGATTAAAATGATTGATTGAGAAAAGCTCATACCAAACCAGAGTTGAATTTGTCACTTGAGAAATGTAGAAAAAATCAGTGATCTATTAAGACAAGCAAGAACCTCGACATCTAAAGCAGTTGATCTTAAAAAACCATTGGTCTTCAGTGGCTAGTGGAAAGATTAGGAAAGAAATGGAAGGGCAGGATTCTAGAATGTCCTATTTTTTAGGGTTGTTGGATAGTCAAACTAGGTCTCCAGGTCTATTTGTAATAGATCTTTTTTTTACATAACAAAATGCGCCAAGTAGCCTGCTATAACTAAAAAAAATCTATTAAGAAAGCTCAGGTCTAACCTAAATTTACTTTTTCATTTGAGCAACAAAGAAAAACTCAATAGTGAATAGTAAGTCTGGAAGGAAAATGTATATGTAAAGAAAGATCAGCAAAGAAAGAGAAGTGAACAATTCTTACCAATTGAAGGATGTTCTTGTTTACAAAAAGCTTTGTCCTTGTGAAAGGATTGATGACCTTTATAACATTACTAGAGTGAAACAGTCCGAATAGAGAGAGGAGAGGGGTGCGTGTGTGAGCAAGTATATCAAATTCTAGAAGACAAAAGAATAAATGTAATCTGATTCTATACGAGATAAAACAAGTGTATTTTGATTCTATATATGAGAAATAACGAATGTCTACAAATTTTAGTTACTTATCTTTGGCACTTTTAAGATGCATTTAATTTTTTTTAATTTAAAATTTTCACTTGATCAAATCTAAATAAACAAGTTCAACATTTATAGATCATCATCGGAAACAAGAAACGGATAATGAAAGGAAAATGATCGACTTGACAATAATAATGCTGCTCTACGAGATATTTTCTCAAATGAAGAATTGAAACTCTAAGGTTGGGGAGAGAAAAAGAGAAGATACAATTTTTTTAATAAAATAAGAAAAGATGCAACTAAATAAAAATTTCACAATCGAAGTCAAGTGACTAGCTTGATTTTGTTTAAATTTATAAATTTAAAGTTATATATTTTTCTTTGAGATTGTCAACTGCTCATTATACACATTTAAATAGAGTATTTACACTCAAATTAGGAAGTCTAAATTAATTCACCTGCAATGCACGTTTGACGCACGTTTGACGCACGTATCCAGAAACTAGTCTATTAAGAAAAGTTCAAGCTGGTGTAACCTTAATTGAATTTTTCACTTGAGCAATGAAGAAAAAAATCAACAAAAGAAGTGATCTATAGAGAAATTAATAAATGTGACCTAAGTTGGATCTGTCACTTGAGAAGAAAAGAAAAATCAATAAAGAAAAAAAATCTATGAGAGAAGCTCAATCCTAGCGTAAGTTAAATTTGTCACTTGAGCAGTGAAGGAAAAATATCATGCTCTGGGAGGGTATTATTGGCGTGGCCGGCACTTAAAGAACCATTACTAATTCCCCAAGAGAACCACTTGGCCTTATCATCACATCAACTCAACAACAGAAGAAAATACTCCAATAAGAGGCATTATATGGGTAGATATAGCTCTACTAAAACATAGTTTCCAATGAATAAGTTTGAAAATAAATTATACTCAACAAATTCTCTACTCAATGTCTGTGAATCCCCTACTCTACAATCTAGATGGTACCATGACAGGCAATGAATACCTCAATCAAAGAAATAAAATACTCCATAAAAATAAGAAGGATATAAGGTCTCTCTTAGAAAGCAAAGAAGACTCACCAACTCTGAGAATGCAGTGATCCAGACTTCACCAGTGCATTGGCTGAAGTCCTCTATCACTTATATCTACATCATGAAATGATTCAAGTCCAAATGGACGTCAGTACATGGAAAATACTGGTTTGTAAAATAGCTCAAGAAAGTAATACTCAACTCACTCACTTTAACTCAAACAACTCTTAACTCATATAAATGATTATACAAATTTAAACTAATTCATGCTTTTTAACATAGACTCGGTAGGAATAAACTCAATTTAGAAATATTATGCTCAATTAGTGTTTCCTCAGGGGTTTTCCTTAACAGACATCCAATCCCACCACCTTTAGCTTGGTGATGCACAATGAAGGTAATGTCGTTGTCATGCCTACCATAAACTTGCCAAGGTAAAGGACGATCAACTCTATCATGGATCCATAATAAATGTCCATCTATTGGGACAAGAGTTGTCAGAATGTGCTGCACGACTAAAACATGCTCAACTCATCAATCAACTTAAATCTCAATAATACTCAAACAATCAACTCAAGTCTCAACCTCATTAGGTTATCTCAACTCAGCTCATCTCACTTTCTTATCGACTCAATCAATCAAAGAAATCAGTCAGACTCAATTCGAACTCAAATTGTCATTCGAGCTCACTAAATTAGACTCATCACGTGATGTAAGAAAAATGCATAAAAGTGAATATGATTAAAATGCAACATCTCATGCTCAATTATTCTCCAGATACTCAACTCAGGTAATCACACTCAAACCTCAACTTAATCCATGTACGAAATTTCATAAAAGTCATGTGGTTTAGGGTTCATACTATCAAGTATGGAATTATATCTCAATTTCATATGAATAGTTACACAATGCAACAAGTACCTCATACATCATCATAAGAATTCATAATAAATGCAGTAAATAGTATTAGAATAATAGGATTTTCCAAATCTCAACTCTTATTCTCAATTTCGTCTTAAGTAGGTGGAAAGGCGTGTGAACGAATGTAGTTCAAAACTTTAGAAAGTCATACATATCTAGAAATAGAAGAAGAAATCAAACTTCAGTTGGTCCTTGTGTTTGAACTTGAAACCCTCGCTTTTCTCCCTCCCAACAATCCCAATCAGCTCCTCTCACAGTAGAACAGTAGATAATGACTATTTATACTAGAACAAATAACTATCTTAATTCATTAGAAGTTGATCAGGTAAGAAAATTTCTTGTCGAGTTACGTACTTACTTAAAAACTACTAAACCTCAGTTTCAAGAAATCATATCTTCTACCAAGACATTTACCCAGGAAGCAGAAGACCTTTTGAAGAAAGCTACTTAGGAACAAATAGACCATTTTATATTTCAGGAACAAGCATAAAAAAATATTTATCACTTTTGTCTTAATCTTAATAAAAAAGGAATTAAGCATCTTGAATTCATGTAATAGAAGAAAGATTTCCCATTCCTTAGCCGGAACGATATGTGGCCATGAAAGAGGGATTAAGTGAAACAAAATTGACTGGGTGATAGAGTCGTGGAAATGTTTGTTTCTTTCATATTTTGGATCTTAGCTCCATGGAAGAATATGTTACTGCTGAAACATGGAAGAATTGAAATCTTAGATCAAAACACTATGTATGGATGGTATGAACTGCCTAAACACTTAGCTCCATGGAAGAATATGTTACTGCTGAAACATGGAAGAATTGAAATCTTAGATCAAAACACTATGTATGGATGGTATGAACCACCTAAACAAGAATTCTTGAACAACAAACAACCATTTCAGAGCTTTAAAGAATTTCTAAGCATGAATAAAAGGTGAAAATATGCTTAGGATTTTGTTTTAGGACTTTAATTAAGTCTAAAATGTCCAAGGATTGGATTAAAAAGGATAGGAATAGATAAAAATACCCTTCTTAAAAACTGCCGACAAGATCTATGAGATTATATCTACTGGTCGTGGATCTTTTTACGGGTTGTAGATGACCTCTTGTAAGTAAGGTGTCCAAAAGTTTGAGTTACTAGAAATTGGTACAGAATCTATGAAAACTCTTTTCTGGATTGTAAATACTTCTACGAGCCGTCTGATAACTCGTAACCCAATATACTGAAAGTTGATTTTTGGATCACCAACTCACGAAATCAAATCTAGGGGCCATGGATTAATTTATGGGTCATAAGGTGTCTCGTACATAGCCTCAGACTTAGAAAATTTCACCAAGTCACCTGGGGATCTACGAGGCCTATTCTACGGGTCGTAGATCACTTTATGGGCCTTAGATAGCCCTCGTGGTTTCTCTTCCAATAATTTTTCTCAATTACTTTCTTAGTTTTCTCTTTGTATCTACTCATACTAGGTGGATAGAATTAGGGGGTATTACAGTATCTCCTCCTTAGGATCATTCGTCCTCGAATGAAGAGAAATCTAGGAAACTTAGTCAAGACACGAATCTCCCTATGGACTGTAACAATCAATCAGCTCTCATCTCACTCATGCAATCAATCAATCAAGAAACTCAGGAAGTAAAACAATTAAACAGTTAACACATCAAATCAATTCTCACTCGAACTCTAGAACTCTATTGTCTATCAAACTCAGAATGGAAGGAGAAATTAAGGAATAGAAAATTCAAGAATTTAGAAGGAAATCATTATTGTCTACTCTCTCATAGTCAGCAGGTAGGAATAAATTAGGATACTTGGCCTTCATGTCCTCCTTCGCTTTCCAAGTAGCTTTTTCTATAAATTAGTTTCTCCACAATACCTTAATAGATGCAATCTTTTTGGTTCTTAACTTGTGAACCTGACAATCAAGGATTTGGATAGGAATCTCCTCATAACTCAACTTATCTTTTACTCTAATACTCTTAACAGAAACAACCAACTGTGGGTCTTCCAAACACTTTTTAAGTATGGAAACGTAAAAGACTAGGTGGATGACTGCTAGCTTTGGTAATAGCTCTAACTCATAAGCTACATTGTCTACTCTCTTTATGATCTGATATGGGCCAATATATCTTAGACTTAGCTTCTTTTTCTTCCTAATTACATTACACCCTTCATAGGTGACACATTCAAATACACCTAATCATCGACCTCAAACTCTGTCTCTTCTTCTAACATCGGTGTAGGATTTCTATCGACTATGTGCAGTCTTCAACCTTTCTCGAATGATCTTTACTTTCTCCATGACTTGGTGAACCAAATCTGGTCCAATTGATTCTATTTCACCTACCTCAAACCATTCAATTGGTGATCTATATCTCCTCTCATAGAGTACCTCATATGGGGCCATATGAATACTCGAACGGAAGCTGTTGTTGTAAGCAAACTAAATTAGATGAAAATGCTCATCTCAATTACCTTTGAAGCCAATGACGTAGACTTTCAATATATCCTCCAAGATCTGAATTGTGCGCTCTGCCTGACCATAGGTGGAAAGGCGTGTGAACGAATGTAGTTCAAAACTTTAGAAAGTCATACATATCTAGAAATAGAAGAAGAAATCAAACTTCAGTTGGTCCTTGTGTTTGAACTTGAGGTTCACCTTTGAACCCAAGCCCTTCTGAAAGGATCTCCAAAACTGAGTAGTGAATTGGGCTCCTCTGTCTGAGATGATAGACAAGGGGACTCCATGCAGTCTAACAATCTCCTTTATGTATAGTTGGGCATAATTCTCCACAGTGTCAGTCATCTTTACTGCCAAAAACTGAGCAAATTTGGTCATTCTGTCAGCTATCACCCAAATCGAATTATGTTGTCTATGATACCTCAGTAAACCGGTGATCAAGTCCATGTTGATCATTTCCTACTTCCACTCTAAAATCTCAAAGTTCTGGGCTACTCCAGATGATCTTTGATGCTCAACTTTCACTTGTTGGCAACTCGGGCACTTGGAAACAAACTTAGTAATATCTCTTTTCATTCCACTCCACCAATAATCCTCTCTCAAATCATGGTACATCTTAGTCGAACCTGGATGGATAGAATATCTAGAGCTATAGGTATCGACCATGATCCTCTCTCGAACACCATCGACATCTGAAACACACAATCTGCCTTAGTATCTCAATATTCCATCTCCCCTTTAGCGAAAGCTATCACTTTCTGCTTATGCACATCTGTTTTCCATTGCAGCAAGATAGAATCTTGATCTTGTTTCTCCTTCACCTCCACTACTAGAGATGATGTAGACTTATTATGCATAAGTACTCCACCTTTACCCAATTCGTCTAGTTAAACTTAAAATTGTGTCAGTCTGTGAACCTCTTTAGCCAATTCATTTTTCTCTTCCTCCACATGGGCGGTGCTTTCTATAGACAACCTGCTAAGAGCATCATCAACTACATTATCTTTACCTGGATGGTAGATGATGCTCACGTCATAGTCTTTGAGTAGATTAAACCATCTCCTCTGCCTCAAATTAAGCTCCTTCTGGGCGAAGACATATTGCAGGCTCATATGGCTTGTGAATATATCAACATGTGCTCCATACAAGTAGTGGCTCCATAGTTTGAGAACAAATACCATTGTTGCCAACTCTAAGTCATGAGTGGGATACTTCTTCTCATGCACTACAAGATTAAAGGGCATTTTGGTATATTTGACATAACTACTTTAATTGAAAACTCTTCTTTATTTTCTTAATATCCATTCCAAGTCAAACCAGGTCATTGTTTTTTAAACGAAGGGAGTATCACTTCTGGAAAAAGGAAAAAAATATCCGTAAAATATGCAAAATTGAACAAAAATGCCCTCATTTAATAGTTTGATCTAAAAATATTTTTGCCATCAGTAGTTTGGTGTAAAAATGCCCCTACGACTAGTTGTTTGATCCAAAAATACCATCATCGTTACTTAATAGGTCAAAATGCCCCTTTCCTTTTGAATGTATTTTTATTTTTTAAAACACATCTTATTCCTAACAGTAGGGACATTTTCAAACAAAACTATTGACAATATGAGAATTTTAAAATCAAACTATTAACCGAAGACATGTTTTTAGTTAAATTTAACACAGTTAAAGGACATTTCTGATTCTTTTCTCTATCTTTTATTTAAAATGTGAGGTATGTTCTAGGCTCAGTGAGATTGATGGTCTCAAGCTAAACTTTATTAATAGGCGCATTTAAAAAATAGTTTGATATATATTTTTATTTTAAGGCTTCATAATTCAGTAGGGCTAATGATTCCTTTCTACTTTCGATATTTTCTTAGTTTCAATTTGTTTGTCATACTTTCCTTTTTAATCCATTATAAAAAGAATGACTCTTTCATTTTTCAGGAACTCTTTAATTCTAACTTTCAACATACATGACGTGTTTAAAGTCATAAAATTGAAGAATACATAAGTACATTTGACATATGTTTAATTTAATACCACAAAATTCAAAAATCATCTTTACAAATTAAAAACCGACATAGTATCATTTTAATATATCTAGTGTTGCAATCTTTAATTAGCTATTAAAGCTTCAGTTTTGTTGACATATCGTGTCTCTCGCTGAAACAATGTTGGTTACTTACATTGTATCCTAAAGAAACATACAGGAACATGGTTCATGCAAATACTTACAAAACTTGTTTACAATATTAGTGCTTGTTCCTTATTAATTAATCACATGGTTCTTGGTACATGTTAGATCCAATTATTATGATTGTAGTGTTCATCAGAGACGGAGTTGTATTCACCCACTTGGGTGGTCAGATGAATATCCTTCGTTGGAAAACTTTTTTGAATATATAGGGTATATATATATATATCAATTGTTGAACACCCGTGATACAAAAATCACTCATCCGTATTCTAAAAGTATGAACACCCTTACGAAAATACTGACTCCGACCTTGATATTCATGATAACTTGCATTCCATTTCCACTAAGATTTGGAGTGACGAAATAATATAAAAAACATAATATTTTTCCTTAGTTAGAATTTAAACTTTATCGAAATTTCATGATTGTCAATTCACTTGATCGATCACTAGACCATACCTAAGTGCAACAAAGAAATCATAATTCATAAAGGTTCACCTTTGAACCCAAGCCCTTCTGAAAGGAGAATACATCACGTGACTTAATTAGTCTAATTTTACAAGAGAGCTTTCTTCAAAAATTATTTACTACTACTAATAAAGTATTAATAATAATAATTACAAGTGAGGTCATAATGACAAAATTAAAGAGTAGCAAAATTGAAACATTGCAATCATAATTGCAATCTAGGCATTTTAACATAAATATATTTATGAGAATTTATTTATCAAGCACATCAATAACTATTTTCAGGTACGAAGACTTCTATCGAAATTCAAAAATACTTATTTATAAAAAATAAGTTTTGAAACATTTAAAATTGTCTTTTAATGTCAGCTACGTTGGATTAGTTGAGCCAAATGGGCTCTAATTATTGCATTGTACATATTATTTTGTTCTACTTTTCTGTCTTTAGAAAGTAATGTACTGAATTTGACATTTTTCTTTGTATTAGAAAAGTCTTGTACATGTGATGTTGGGTTTTGGGATAGTTATGTACTTCGCTCTCGCTTTATCTATAAAATTTTGGATATAAAGACTATTTGTATCGTTATGTTTTGATCTTTGTGAAAAGGGTAAGCTTATCTCCCTAGGGGAGGGAGAAGTTATGATAAGTATCATTATGATCCTAAATTTAGATCTTAATTAATAATAAAATTTATTTAAAATAGTAAACCTGATCATTGCCAAATATTTAACGAACTATTAGTATTTGATTGACAAAGAATTGTGAGAAAAAAAGGATTTTATAATAAACTCACATTTGAATGTATAATTTTTCAATTTTTGCTACTTCTTTTTGTTTATTTCTGTAATGCAATATGTAGCTTACTAAGGAATCCCAAAGTACACATTTTTGATAAACTTAGAGGATCAAAACTACTCAGGATATATCCAACAGACCATTTTAACCTATTCGTAAATATAAAAGATATTTTTTATTTTATCTAAAACAGTTAGGGTCTGTTTAGAAATTGAAATTGAGGATAACTTCATTTAATGACACAATTTGACATATTTATTCATAGTTTAATTACTTGGTTAGTAGAAAATTGAATGTAATTACAAATAATTTAATTTTTCAATATTTAAGAACTGGGGTTGGAGTTGGGAGCTTGGTATAATTATATCATGTAATTACAGGATTACTTTTTTTGAATTCTTTCTTTTTCCTGTTCCTTTTTAATTTATTTTTATTTTTGTTATAAATTTCTTTTAATTACTTTTTAAAATTTTCTTATCTTTAAATAATTTTTACGTAAATTATATATCATTTCCTTTCTTATTATTTTTCAACATTTTCTTTTTGTGATTTTGTCATGACTCCAAATAGGACTTGAACAACAGCCACACTAATCTTTCAGTGGGAGAATCATTACTATAATTCAACTAAACAAACTATCGTGCGAATTAGTATGTAAAGATAAGGAAACAAATTTAGTTCTCATAAATTCAAATAAAAAACTAAGTTATGTGGAATAACCCTCCTTAGAATTTGATATGTTAATTTTTACGATCTACGTATGTTAATTTTATGGCTCACATTAATATTAATTTTGATTTTATATTTAATTACGTACTAACTAAATTCTAAATTGAATAATGTTGGTGGAAGTTATTGAAACCACCCATTACCTATGTTGGTGGAAGTTATTGTAACTTCCCACCACTTGTTATCTATGTTAGTGGAAGTTGCAATAACTTCCCACTATCCTACTACCCCACTACCTATGTGGTTATAATTTTTCCTACCAATGATGATGGAATGTGGGACTAAAAGTAATTGGTCCCCTCTTTGCTTTTAAAAACTGAAGAATGTCGTATTTTACATCACTGCTATTATGAAAGAATTTAGTAAAAGGAAAAGAGAGAAAATTAACATTTTGTCAAGAACACGAAAAGACTTCTGCTCAAGTCAAGTCAAGATCTCATGGCTAATTCTAGTATGTTTTCTTGACTGAATTAATGTAAAGAAGAAACATATGAAAATTATATAGTTCTACGATTTTGAATTTATGATAGAATTTCATGTTAAGTTATTAATGTTTGACAATCTGAATTATGGTTAATCCTTGCATGTAGTATTAGACCAAGGTCCAAGAACTGGTGATTTTTTCATTCAGATTTATGTTTTCTTTCAACTTTATGAATCCTATTAATAAAATTCTAGGAGTCATAACTAATGTTAGTTACAGATATATAAATTAAAAGTTTTAATGTTTCTATTATGTTAAAATAACTTGAAATTATATATGAGATTAGTTAATCACCAAAGTGGTCTAGTCTTTGAAAAATTAATTCTAAAATAATAATTAAACTTAAATTCAGTCATCCATTAATTTGATGCTTAAAACTGATATAACAATTATATAGATAAATTGAAGTTTTTAATTATAAGACATTTATGGATCACCCAAAGGTTGATTATTTGTTCATATAACCATTAACATTAAAAGGATATTTTAGATGTATTGTTAATGATATTTATATATTCAAAGATAATAAATATTATTAATTGATATGTTAAAAATTATTGAATAATGTTAAATTTGTACTTAAGCATCATGATGTGTGAAGTTGTATTTTGATGTTCGCCCACAAAGGAGGGCATCAATATAACTTTAAGAATTAGTAAACCATCTTTGAATCTAGTAGTATGACTCAAATTATTAATAATGAGCATAACTTATTTGCAACATTTGTTCTCTGCCTCTGTTACGACTTTTAACATATTTAACTTCTTAGAATGGTGTGAACAGATCAAATTTTATCTCAGAGTTTTAGATCTAGATATTGCACTTTATACTGAGAAACCAATTGCTATTACTAAAACTAGCAATGTTGAGGAAAGATCTCATTATAAGCACTGGGATTGATCTAACAAATTAGGCCTAATATTCATGCGAATAAATATTGCTGGCAATAGACTACTCTTACCATGTCTGAGAATGCAAAAGAATTTCTTAAACTTGTGAAGAATCCTCTTAAACTGTTGATAAGTCTCTTGCCGGGACACTAATGGGTACTTTAACCACCATGAGTTTGATGGTTCTGTACAGGTGACTTCCAGGTTCTGGGAGGGAATATTTTTTTGTTGTTATATTGATGGGTGCCTAGTATTAGCTTGCGCTTATGTTAGTTTGGTTAAGCTATTCTATTATGTTCATTACTAGCTGTGTCGGGACAGGATTAGGCTTGCCTATCAAGGATAAGGTAGGTGTTATTATGACCTATAAGGTCAGGTCATAATAGATGAGTAACCCACTGGTACCAGATATCAAATTTTGAAAAAATTGTCAATCCCTGATCAGACCCTCGAGATTTATTCGGAATCCCATACACACAAACTATATATGTTACACTACTACATTTTATGTTTCGGACACAATGAAATCATAAAAAATCAAATTTGAGGTCTCCTTGACCCGAAACCCGATAAAACGCAATTAAACTAGTTTAGGACGCAAAAAGATCAGATTGCCTTCGGGATCCCCCAAAAAATATGATGAAGCCTCTCCAAGGTATTATATCACCTCCCTGATCTAATGGAACCATCAGAAATCCAATCCAAGCATCCAAATTCAAAATGTTGACCAAAGTCAAATCTAACTCATTCTAAACCAATTTTTTCAACTTAAGACCTCAATCTCATGTACGGATTTCAAGTCTGATTTTGTCACTTCTCCTGGATCAATTTCCACGTTCTACAATTGGTGAAATTAACGGAATTCCACTCTGAGACTCAAAACTCAAATGACATCAAAACTCACTTTTTGAATAATAACTTAAGTCTTAAAACTCAAAAAATTCTCAACTTTCTGAATATTATTCACAACCGACCCCCTAAGCTTATCAAATAACAGCGGAGGAAGTTAACAGAAGGGGTAAAATGACAATTTTTAGGAGAACTTCCAAAATGGCCACTAAGATCATCACCGTACGAATCATATTGGAGAAAAATGTTAAACAACTCTGACATAATATTTAATTATGACGAATTAAGTTATTTTGCTAATGGTAAAAGCTAGTACTGGTTCCTGGAGTCAAAATTAGAGGAAGAAATCAAGAGGCTGCATAATGCAGGAAACAATCTCTTTATCTCTATGAGGTAATGATATTCTATCTTCCTCATATCTTATTTGTGAAATTCCACTAAATATGTTATTGTTATTTGTAAATTGTGATGAACATATTATGCCTAATAAAATTAGTGAACTAAAGCTAAATTTTACGAAAAGGAGCCTTTTGATATTTTTATTTTAAGGGTTCAAGATTGTAATGATTCCTTTAGATAATAGATATTAGCTTAACATGTCTAGTATTTTTCAATCTCTAATTAACTCGTAGAAAGTCAACGAAACCAAGAATCTATTAAAGCTTAATCAACTTATGTTAACAAAACATGTCTCCCGCTGAAACAATGTTGGTTGGTTAACGTTGTATCCTAAAACAACATACAGGAACATGGCTCATGCAAAGATTTGAAATACATGTTTACAATATTATATTAATGCTTCTTCTTTATTGATTAATCACATGGTTCTACTCCCTCTGTCCCCCCGTCCCCCGTCCCGTTTTATGTGACACATTTTTCTTTTTTGTTCGTCCAAAAGAAAATGTTACCTTACTCTAATGAAAGACAATTTAACTCATATTATTTTGTATCGCGATTTCCCTATTTTGTTGCCGCTGTCTCTTTAATCTTTAATTTTTCAACTTCTGATTTTATTTTTATAAAGAGTAAGAGTTAGTTGTTGACCAAGTAATATCTTTGACAAATCTGGATAAACACAAAAAAGAAAAACCTCCCATATTTGTCACAAATATAATTTTCTATTCTATATACGAAAAGATTATTCTCCTTATTACATGGAAATATTTCAGAACAACTAAAATGGGAAAAAAAATCAAGATTAGATAATTGCAATTATTAGGGAACCTATTAGAGAGGCTTTTGTGGAGACTGACAAGTGCAACTAATAAGATAATCCATTTAATATTTGCATATTAATTAAAAAAACTTGTGGCAATTAGACTTGCCACCTTCCTTATATATAGACCTCAAAGCTATCTTCTTTCTCCCATAAGCTTAGTTAAGATTTTAGAAAGAAAAAAAAAAAAAAGATGTGTGGAACAGATGGTTGCATTATCAAGTCTTCTTCAGTTTCTTGTGCAACTCCAGCACATGACACAGGGAATACTTCCATCACTATTAATCTGGATCAGTGAGTATTCTTTTACAATTTTGATTCATTTTTGTTAAAATATTTTGTATAAATTATAGTAATTTGATCCTAATCGACCCTTCTAGATTAGCTTTTTATATATGAAATCATGTAATTACCCTCTACGTCATTTCTATAATTCCGTGGCGAGTTTGTTGATTTGAACATGTGCATAATGACCTCGGACCATTGATGATTCATTAGGACTATTGGGATGGCTATTAATTGGGTTATGTGGGAATTATATGGATATTTGAGTTAACCGGGAAGTTATATTCCTAAAATGAGTTTTTAGGTATAGTCCTAGTAAATGGTCTCAGAGTGAAATTCTGGCGATTCTATTAGTTCCGGAACGGTTGAATTAGGCTAATAGCATGTGTGGTGTAATTATATCATGGATTGCAAATTTAGCCGCCGGAGTCGGTAATTAAAAGTTGACTTCTGGGGTAGGGTTCGATTATTTATGTTAACATAATCTGGTTATGATTGTGACTAGAGAGAACTAGGACATGTACTCTGGGATTGGGTAATTGACTTGCCTGTAGGTGGGATCTAGCAGGCTCCATCATGATCGGAACCGCGACAAACCACTAATTTTAATTTAGTCAATATTGCATGTCCTATATGTTTTCTACCCTCCAAATATCAAAGGGAGTGTTAGAATGAGAGCATTCTTCTTTAATGAAGTTTTTCAGGCCATCTTTTAAATTATGTCTCTAGTTAGCCTAGTGAACTAATTTAACTATAAAAAGAATATTCATGTATCTATTTAAAAAAAAAAAAGAAGAAGGATTTAGCCATTAAGCTAATATCAATTTTTAAAGAGTGGCCTTAGATCATTCATCTTTGTTAAGGTCAGGTAGAAATGTTCAATACTAATTTGATTTGTTACGTGTGTATAGTGGTGATCCAACAATGTACGAATCATATTGGAGAAAAATGGGGAATAAGTGTGAGATAATATTTAACGGTGACGAATCATTGAGTTATTTTGGTAATGGTAAAAGCTTGTGCTGGTTCTTGGAGTCAAAATTAGAGGAAGAAATCAAGAGGCTGCACAATGCAGTTGGAAATGCTGTTGTGAATGATCATTATATAGTTGTTGGCACTGGATCAAGCCAACTTATGCAGGCTGCACTTTATGCTCTTTCTCCTATCGATCAGCCTCACCCAATTACCGTAGTTTCTGCTGCACCTTTTTATTCGGTATGCATTTACAAATAACATATAATCTTTTATTGTGATGAACGTATTATGCCAGCCTTTTCATATGCATAATGATTCCTTTAGATATTAGATTAACATGTCTTAACATTTTTCAGTATCTAATTAACTTGTAAAAAGTCAATGAAACCAAGAATTTAATAATGTACGTTGTATCCTAAAACAACATATAGGAACATGGCTCATGCAAAGATTTGCAATACATGTTTACAATATTATATTAATGCTTCTTCTTTATTGGTTAATCGCACATGATTACTAGATCATATGTTATTTCATGATTCTGAATCTACTTCATTGATTACTAGATCATATAGTTTAGTGCAACATAAATAATATGTGTGGAGTTAGTCTAATTTATTGTTTATGAAATGATTGCAGTCATATCCAGAAGTAACTGATTTTGTGAGATCAGGGCTACACAAATGGGCAGGAGATGCAAGAAGTTTTCAGAAAGATGGACCTTATATTGAGTTCATTACATCTCCAAATAACCCTGATGGAGTTATTAGAGAGCCTGTAGTTAATGGAGACGAAGGAAAATTAATCTATGATTTAGCTTATTATTGGCCTCAGTACACTGCTATTACCTCACCTGCCAACCATGATATTATGCTCTTCACTATTTCCAAGTGCACTGGCCATGCTGGTTCCAGAATTGGGTAAGTTTTTCAAACATTGGGTTGGGGTCACAATAATAAAATTAAAACATTCCAATTATTAATTGCTATAGAGGCATTTAACAACAACATCATACCCAGTGGAATCTCACAAGTGGGGTCTGGAAAAGTTAGAATGTACGCAGAATTTACGCTACCTCAGAGAGGTTGTTTCCTGGGAACTCTCGTCTCAAAAACCCACAAGCAGAATAAACTAAATATGGAAAAAAGGAAAGGAAAAGAAGAGCGACTAATAACGAAAAACACGTGATAGTATGTAAATAATATGATAAAATTAATACATATAAAACAGATAATGACAACACATGATATAAAGACATGACAAATCCTACTATACCTCACGGCCAGACATCAACCTAAACCTACCAACAACATCGATTACTTTGAATGACTTAAGCCAAATGTTCTCTAAAATGCCAATAGGGTGTGAGGTAAGCAACTTACTACACATTTGCATTATTGTAAGTTACATGGAGACAATATTATCATGGATTAATTTGATTTGGATGCAGTTGGGCACTTGTTAAGGACAAAGAGGTGGCAAGGAAGATGACCAAGTTCATGGAGATTAGTACCATTGGGGTATCAAAGGAGGCTCAACTCAGAGCTGCTAAGATTCTTCAAGTGGTTTCTGATAGTTGTTCTGATTCCACATTGGAAAATTTCTTTAAATATAGTCAGTCTCTTATGACTGACAGATGGAACAGATTAAGACAAGTTGTTATCGCTAATGACCTTTTTGTCCTCCAGAAATATCCTCTTCAGTATTGTCTCTTCACAAAAGACTCCCGTGAATCACATCCTGGTAATCTCAAAAATATTATATTTAATTTAATTTTTAGTCCGTTTAAAAAATAATGTAACTTTATATATTTGAAACAGCATTTGCATGGCTAATGTGCAAGGGAAGTGATTGTGAGAAGCTCCTTAAAGGACACAAAATTCAAACAAGGAGTGGAAGAAAATTTGGAAGTGATCCAAGAAATGTTAGGATAAGTATGCTCAGTAGAGAAAAAGACTTCAATATTTTTCTGCAGAGGCTTATGCTTATTCGAGGACCTACAAAACAAAATTAATTAAGTCTATGCATGAATAATATTTAACTCAATTATTGTTAAGCAAATTTTGTGATTGCACTTGTATTGAGAAAAAAAAATGACTTTATGATTTTGCCCTTCTTTAATTGGTTTTTTAGTTGGTCAAATATATCTTTTCGAAACCCATTAACTATTAAGGGTAAATAAGAAGAACAATATCATTCATGCATTAATTTTATAAAATGAGATATATTAAGGACCATCTATTTATAATAAGGACCTGGAGAGAGTATTACTATCAATGGTAGTAGTTCGACTTTCTATTGTATTTTATTTTTACGGAAATGAAACTTGAATGTTGGATATGTTAGTACAATAGTTTCCTGAATGGATAGAAATTGGTCGACTAATGCCAAAAAGGAAATCTCAAAGTAGAAAAGGAATATTTTTGGCGTGACCGTTCTTTTCATTCTTTGTGATATCTTGATGAGATTTATTTACTCTTTATTTAATTTAAATGGGTGATTTAATTCTTTTACGAAGGAGATATGATATATTTGAACTATAAAATTATGTCAAAAAGTAAAATAAAAAAATAAAAATCGCAAGCTACAGAGTACTGTATAGACATATAACTTTAGGAACAAAGAGATTTATAGATTGGTATAATTGTTAAGGAAAACGCCTAATGATGGTGTTTCATGGGAATGTTTCGATATCGTATTGTAATGCCAATTTTTTGGGGATATATACCATTGATCATGAAATATATATTATTAATTATGAGCTTAATTAGATGATATAGTATTTACTGTAGAATCAGAGTCGTCTTAAGCACTTTGTCATTAAAGTCATTGCTTGGGATCCTCATTTTCTTAAAAAATATAATTATACATATTATTAAAAAATTATGTATATTTTTTATTTTTTTTTAAAAAAATGTGTAAAAGTAAAACAAAAAAACACACAAAGAAAAAAGAAATGGTCATTAGTACATTTCTTCCCTAAGGAAATAGAATAAATTTTTGAATAACTTCCTTACGTGGGAAATTGAGCTTCCTTAAATATCTCTAATAATTATTAATTATCTTATACTTATTTTTTTATTCTCTATTTTATTATTTTTATACTCTATCCTATAATTTGTACGTAAAGATTAGGGGTGTCAAATTTAGCTCATAAGAGAAGAACTCG
>DF358899.1:70269-86423 GCA_000787875.1 Solanum virginianum | reverse complement strand
TCTGTATGTTTGTATATTAGAGGTCTGTGGACATCCTGTGAGTATGGGTCGTGCTTAGGAGTCTGTATACTATGTGTATGTGTTGGATTTGTGAGGCCTATGGTTAGTCTGGAGACTATGTACTTATGTTGTATTTGTTGGGCGGTTTAACCGCAGTGGTTACCTTGTCGGCCTGTGTATATGTATCTATGATTGTTGTATGTTTGGGCTGTTCGCTGGAAATTTTCTGTTTTAGGTGGCTAGTCCGTAAAATAGAGAAAACTCTGCCGAAATTTTTTAAAATGAATAGTAATTTAAGTCAGAGTCTGGGTTGATTACGTGGTTCGGGCGCCCCAAATGGGTGTCAGTCACGGCCCATAGATTGGGTCGTGACATCTGTCATTGACACCACCTGATAGTGATAGAGAGTTCATAGACTAGAGTCAAATGTTGATGTAAGATTGTGAACTAGTTTTTCCTACTAGCCTTTTTATTATAATATTATTTTGAGACTAGATGATGATATGCCCATTTATTCCCTTATGTCTTCCACTGATTAGTAAAATGTATGAATGTGATGAGGCCAAATGTTTCGCTTGGGGACTAGCAATAGTCTCTGAGTGTCAATTACGTCTAGGGTACCCTCCCAGGGCGTGACACCAACTTACCCCCAAAACAGTAGCATTAATTATTCTCAATTTAATTTATTTCAAACCCAAAGTTATACCGTATGAATTACATCATGGGTGATATATGGTTCACAGCATTTTAACACTACCATAATACAACTTAAACGTTAATCAACACAGTAATTAGTTTTATCCTATAGATATTTAAGCAAAACTTCACGTTTAAACATCAATAATCATGAAAGAAACACTTAGAGCACCATTAACTAAACTTATAAAAGCATTGTTTTTACCACAAAAAAAAAAGTTGTAACTAATTAAATAACAAAATTTCACCAATCTTTAATATTTGCTAACAAAAACTACCATCCTTTTTGCTACTATTACATATATGTTAGGTCTCATCTTTCATCATATTGTATCAAAATCAACACAAAATTATCATTATCCATGGATTTAATCTGGACGAACACCTTCTCTCATACTCCCTAGCTTTTTCTTTTTGGTAGGTCACTAATGCTCTTGATGTGTGAGTAAAAATTTTTATGTTTTTTTATATACAACGCTTTGCTAACCACCCCACTTTTTCACCTAATAAATAATTATTTTTGTACACATGAAACAATCAAGCCTTTTTCCATATGTACAAAATACAAAAAGTAACTCCTACATCTTGTTTGACAAGCCTGACGAAATAATAGTCACTATGCAATCAAATCAATTTATTTGATTTGATTGTTATTGCAAAAGGGAAAGCATTTTTCAAAAGTATATAAAAAAATAATATGAAAAGGATCTACATTTTGTTGTATAAAAAATAAGGTTGACTAACATAGAAAAATTACTTTTCTTGGTTTTAGTAATGATATACACCTTAGAATTCATTTTGTTAATAATTTTACTTTATTAACTATACTTTTTCCTTTTTCGATACCCATCAAATTACATTTTTATCAGCATTAATTAACTCCATCACACACTTTTTGCCTATTTTGTAATTAAAGTTGATATTTTTGTGTAAATAACAAAAAAATTGGTATGACCATATAATTTTGGCTATATAAAGACATAAATTCACCATTGAAGTTGTATCAAATTTTCAAAAAGACACCCCAACTTTGCAGGCAACCTATCACCCCACAAATATATTTTTTCCTTTGTAAATAGGTCATTTTGATTGATTTTCTCATCACCCATAGTACATTTTAAAGCGTGTGGGGTACAATCATTATTATTTTATTATTATATTTGTTATTAATTATAATAATTAAAAGAGGGACTCGATCCATTCCTTTTTCTTAAAGAACTTTTAATAATTGTAACATTTCTCAGTTGTCTTCTTCAACTTAGCTTCTTCTTCATTTTCTTGGTATGCATTTTCACTCTCTTCTTCGAAAAATTTGCATATCTATACACGGATTAGTTGGGTAAACAAAGAATCAAAAGTTAACAGGTTAGGTCTTCAGATTTTTGTGCATATCTTAAGGTTTATACTTTTTTATTATTGTTGTATTTATGATTATTTGGGTTAAATACATGTTTAGTTTGTGCATATCTGAAGGTTTTATACTTTTTTAAGATTGGACATCCTAACCTAATTAGGAAGAAAATAGAAAAAAATTATCAACTTGAACAGCTGGAGTTAGACGCACAATCCAATGCAAATCAACTTGATTAGATTTATCAACTTTAAACAAAATTAGGAAAAAATTATACCTTGAACAGCTGAAGAATATAGATTTGCACTGAGAATTTTTACTTTTTTGGTTTGATTTCATTCGCAAAATCAGATCGCATTTTTGGAGCTTCCAACGGTCATCTTTAGTGATAATGAAGAAGATGATAAATGAATAGTGGAAGAAAAAAATATGGCTTCATTTAATTGGTCAGTCAACTCTCCCTAAGATCATCCATGCACTTTTACTGTGTGTAAACAAACACAGACCAAAAATATATCAAAATGGTCTATTTACAAAGAAAAAAAATAGATTTGTGGGGTGATAGGGCGCCCGCGGTGTGTTTTTGAAAATTTGGGACAATATTAGTGGTGATTTTGTGTCTTTTCTCTAATTTGGTATAGTTATGTTTTTCAATATTTATGGGCCCATGTGGTTGATTAACTTTTCAACCAAACTAAATATTATCTCCATTTTAATAAATGATTTCTATTTAACTTGACCAAAAAATTAACAAAATTTATACATTTTATAATCTTAAATCAAATATATGTTAAATTATTTGATTCAAATAAAAAAAATTGGTCTTATAATTACATGTAATATGAAAAGTTAAAATTTAAAAGCTATCAAGAAAAGAAAGAGAGAGAGAGAGAAAATATTCTTTTTTAGACAAACTAAAAATGTCTGGTGACTGAAAATTTATACATTTATAATATTAAATTAAATATATGTCAAATTATTTGACTCAAATATAGAAAAATATTTTTGGCAGCAACCTTTTTATTTTCTTGCCTTTTTACATACCAACAATAGTGAGACCCACTTACAACAATTAATTACTTAATCAAAAATTGAAGTGATTTCAAAATTTTATATGCAAACCATAAATTAGAACAAAATAAGTAATAAATATTATTTAAGATTAACATAAAATATACAATAAGTTGCAATAATTTGTAACTTAAATTTTTAAAAAATATATATAAAAAAATTATTTGTGTCATAAATCAAGACCAAAAAAAAAAATCAAGATAAAAAAAAATATTTATGGGCCCATGTGGTTGATTAACTTTTTAACCAAACTAAATATTATCTCCATTTTAATTAATGATTTCTATTTAATTTGACCAAAAAATTCACAAAATTTATACATTTTGTAATCTTAAATCAAATAAATGTCAAATTATTTGACTCAAATAAAAAAAATAGCCTTATGACATGTCATGTGAAAAGTTAAAATTTAAAAGTTATTAAGAAAAGAAAGAGAGAAAAAAATTCCCTTTTAGACAAACTAAAAAAAAATACAAACAAATTAAAACGATAACATATTTTATTTTAAATTTAAATTTAATGATCTATATCTTTATTACCTTAAAAATATCAACCCTAAAATCCCGGATGTCAAATAACTTTTTACCCTCTAAAATTTCCAATGCTAAATTACCTTTTTACCCTGTATTATTTAAACTAACGGACTCTTGTACTACATTCCTGCCCTATCACGCAAATGACGTTCCCCCAATCTCTTTCAAATCAAGGGGTGGTGGCACCTCCCGCCCCTACGCCCCGAACAGGCATCACTTCGCTCTATATAAGCTTCCAGTGCAATCTTCTTGCCCACGAAACATCTACCAACTCTTCGTATTGCTCGCAGATCCTGTTCACGTTCTGCCCTTTCGACCCTGCATCCTCCCTCAACTCCTTCACCGCAGATTACATATACGGCCTTGACTTTGGCATAGAGATCTTGTTTCAATGAAGTGGCCTTCATATCCCGAGCAAGCGATTAAAAGCCTCATAAAATAGTCAGGAGGAAAACCAACACAAGAATACAACATGAAAACTTCAACTACAAGCATAACTGACCAAACATTAATTTCAGGTGGAAGCATTACAATGTCAGAAGAAAACACATAAGATACAAAAAAAATTCAGGAATTCACATAGCGCACTGCGCAAGGCCCATCGGCAGCGTGGACGCTCTGTCACTATTTTATGCCTTATACACCCCTCCTGTACTCTTGATTACGTCTCATATTTCACCAGTTGATTATTATTCTGAGTTTCTGACTATGAATGCCCAGTTTTTAGTTTTGGTACGTTTCTCTTTTCTTCTTTGCTTATTACTCTATCTATTGTATTAGTTTGAGTTGTATATATTGGTTTCTTTGTTCTTCGATTTTGTACAATTGAAGTATAAGTGGAAAAGTTTAATCATTCTGTGGAGTGTTTTGGATAAGTGATTAACGCTATAGATAGCAGTTTAAATAGTTGGTAGCATTTTACATACTAGCTTAACAAACATAGTATAACTCATCACAAAATAAGGGGTAAAATGCGCAGCCATTGTAGCGAAAGAAATAGAACCATTTCCTCCCCTCTCACCCTAAACTCACTAAACATACTAGGAAACGGTTGTAAAAAAAACTTGGTACATGGCATACTGGATGCTTTGCCTACAACTTTGGTAGTTATGAATAACCATTTACTTATAATTCCTTTAGTAATTAGTCTATACAGTTGTAATTTGAAGACTTGAAATTGTTATTTTAAGACAAATAATAAGTAACTAATTCTCTAAAGAGTCAATACAATTGCAGTTTGCAATATAGATACATTTAAACACCAACAGGTAGTATAAATAATTACAATATAACCATTGATTCCCGATTTTCATTTGTTGGATTGTCTCCTAATACATGATTTCTATTATGTTCTCTCTGTAACATTATCACCTTCATGCTTCTTGTATTTACGACAATTGGGAGGCAAAAGGCTAGCAGTAACATAGATATGGGCAGAGTGCAATTGCAAAATTGCTTTTCATGGAATAATTATGTTTAGCAGAGTGTGAAAAGCCATCAAACAAATTGATGATTGGTTTACTGCGGGAGTAACGACATTTTGAACAGGCCGGAACATAGATAGTAACAGACGACTTTAAATTGCTTTTGGAGTTCTCTCACCAATAAGGCAGTACCAAACAAATATTGAAAGTAATCGTGTATACAGAATATTTCTAACCATAAACTTCCCTAACCATGCGCCTTCCATACTTTTTACAAACTTGTATCATTCTACTGAACATTTACATTTGCGAGAAACAATGGCTTTGGAGTTGGTGATTCTTATGCTAAGTCTGCATAACTGACTCGATTCTAAAAGAAATTTGTAACAAAGACACCATAATGTATCTTCTTCTTTTTTTCATTCTTTCTTTTTCTGGATAAAGGTTTAGCATAGTGTTTATTATCCTCTTTTTCTTCTTTTTTGCGTTATGAAAGTGTTGAAGCCTTTTTTGGAAACAAAAAAAGTGTTGAAACTTTCAAGTCGAGCTTTATGAGGCCGATGATTGTTGCACAGTTTGATTTTGGCTGGGGACATGGTCGATGTCTTTGAGGTGAACAAAACTGGGATTTCAAGCTTTGTTGTAAAAGGACAGCAATTAAAAGGGAAATGGACATTATTCTATGGTTATATAAATTGCAAGAATGGCATACACGTGCAGCAAATCTAGTATGAACAAAAATATAAAAATAATCAAACATATTTATTGAGTCCGGGCATCGCCCCAGCAGCGTTTACTAGTATATATAATAGAAGCGACCCCTGGAAGACATAATTAAATGTACTTTCCAAGTATGTATGGCTTAGGCCGAGTTTTATTTCTTTGTCATCTCATGCATGGTGAATGACAAATTTACAAAGCTAGTTTGTCCAGTTCATATAAATGTCATTTTTTGAGTTTATGCACATAGGTCAAATCATTTTATCATATGGCTAAAACAATGAGAAGTGTGGAATAAATAGAATTTCATCATGCTTAATCATAAAAGGTAAATTCGCTGTGACAATAAGATGATTCTTTTTCTTCTTTTTGAATTATTGTGCACCAAATCATATGTTGTAGGTATATATTTCATAACTTGTTAATCCTACAGTTTAACTCGTAACTCTAGATTTTGATGAATAAGTGTGTTACTACTTGGTGGTGATTAGGCAATATATCTTTAATGAACTCATTTGGATTTCCCGTCTTCTCCCTTGGATTGATATTGATTATGCATTCTTTCTTCCACTTTCTGTTTCACGATTGTCTTACTCTCTAATTTATTTGCTCCCGCATATTTGACTTCATATAAATTTGTAACTAAACATGTTTGCCGCCCCTTTGCTACACAAAAATGAATAAGCAACAGTTAGTTACTAATTAGTTCGAAGCAGTTAGCGAAACATATTTTTTCTCGCATTGTATCAAATCATCAATTATATATATTACGGATATTCTATTCATCATCTTGTATATTTTCATCCCTTGAGCTTCTCCACTAAGCTCCTGTCCAGCTCCTAAAAACTCAGTTTCTATCTCGAATCAGAAAACACCCCCTTACGAGTATAACGGGCCGTATTTTGCAACAAAACTTGGTTGAGCTCTACACAACCAAAAATCTACTCTTTTATGTTTCATGACAAAGGGGAGATAGAGAAGGGGTAATGCAGTGGGAAAGGGGGAGTAACATACGTTTCCGGTCTCAAACCAGATAGAGAGAAGAGTACACATGGATAAAGCTGTATGATATGTTCAGTTGCTCCAACTCGCCGTGTACATAAGCAACATAAAGTACTCAACAAAGGGGGCAAGAGGAAACACTTTTGTATCAGTCCCATTACTAGGCTTCATCCACAACTAATATTAACATGGAAAAAAAGTGAACTGAACCAGAATACAACAATCGACAAGTAAAACATTTATCACATCATCCATTTACCCCTGTCTCTTTCCTAAAATTTTTCTTTTCAAAATATGTGTGCATGGAGCTACTTCCTCATCTGCGTGAAGAGTTGAGAAGGTGGTCTTGCAGTAGATGAACTCCCACCAAATGCAGGGAAGCCACCACCACCACTTTGTTGGCTGCTAAAAGCTCCAAAGCCACTGCCTTCAAAATTTAGCAGACCAGAAATAATAAAGTCAAAGAGGGTGTCCTTACCATGCTAAGTAAGCTAAATCAAATATTATTAGGTATATTTCAAATCATTCGAGTTGCACAAACTAAGTATAATTGTGTGTACCATAGATAAACGATAGAACAATACTCAGTCACTTTCCAAAAGATTCTTCCTAATTAAGAGTGGACTCACTTCTCTTTGCTGCTTTAAAACTTCACATTTCACTTAAATGTCAATCAAATGGGACTGATTCGGTCGAAGTATAGCAGAGCTACATACCTGAAAAGCCTGAACCAACAGCAATTGGAGCAGCAAATCCACCACCAGGTGCAGCAGCAGCTCCAAATCCACCACCAGGTGCGGCAGCAGCTGCAAATCCACCAGCAGATGGGGCAGCAGCTGCAAATCCACCAGCAGATGGGGCAGCAGCTGCAAATCCACCAGCAGATGGGGCAGCGGCTGCAAATCCACCAACAGATGAGGCGGCAGCAGCAAATCCACCAGCTCCTGAGGCGGCAGCAGCAAATCCACCACTGGGTGCAGCAGACGCACCAAATCCAACACCACCAGAACCAAGACTGGTAAACCCACCACCAGTAGAAGAAACTCCAGCAAACCCGCCTCCGAAACCACCAGCAGTGCTATTGCTCATAAAACCTCCCCCAAAAGAGCTTGCAGATCCCACACCAGTTCCGGGTAAACCAGCACCAAGCTGCCTTGATTGTCCAAAAGTACCAAGAACTGAACCTAAAGCATGCTGCCCTTTTCCAACCTGAGCTGGCTGGCCAAACCCACTCACTGCTGGAGCCTGACTCGTGGAAGTGAGGCTGAAGCTCCCAGGAAAGGCACCAAAATTTGCAGGTGGCGATGGTTGGGGTGGCTGTATCGGTTGAAAACTAAATGATGCTGGTCGAAATAACTCACTGCCAGAAGCTGTACTTGTAAATAAGGAGTTCGCTGGAGATGAAGCTTTATTCAGTGACGTTGCACCAAATGGATTAGGCTTCGTAGAAACTGGAGTAGCGGGTGTTCCAATACCAAACCCAGCCAGGTTACCCAGTGCATTCTCTGTCATCTGATTATTCTCAGGAGCTTCTTCTTCCATCTCATCCTCATGGGCGACAACATCTGAACAACCACTCTTAACTGATGGTGGAATGGCAGAAGCAGAAAACGGCTGTCCAGGTATAGAATTCAAGCCAACATTTGAGATTTGACTTGATTCCCCATGAGGATTAACCTCACTTGCAGATTTCAAACTGGCTGACTGTTCATTTGTGGAATTTGATGGGACCAAAGATCCAGCTTGTAAGTTAGACACACTGAAAGATACTACAGGCTGCGAAGCTGAATCTTGTGGTGTATCTATTTTCGTACTTAGATTTGCAAGTGAAGCTGGTCTATCAGAATTTGTATCAGCCTTTCTATCAAGTATGGCAACTGAAGGCCGAGACAGGATTGTTGGGGACTCAGACCTTGTACTATCTGAGGAAGGCGTAATGAGTAAGGATTCCAACTTTTGAGTGCTTGGAAAAGATGAAGACTGCGTCAAAGAAGCTTCTGATGATTGAGAGACCTTTTGGTTAGATACCGTATTGGCTTTAGAAACAGATTCAAATGATGTCCACGTGGATGATATTGGTGACAACATTGGCTCTTGTGAAGAAGACAAAGGTGCCGACGGCATTATTTTTGCTTGCGACGAGGAACTGTGTGTTGATTCTTGGGAAGACAATGAAATCTCACTACCTTGGCTTTTATTCACAACTTCTGAGTGTATGACCTTCGCAGACAGAGTGAAGGCAGAATTAGCAGCAGCAGCAGTTGGTAAGGAATAGTTAGGACTACTGTTGGATTCAAACTGTGTGCTTCCACTAGTCCCCGGTGCATTCTTCCAATCTCTGACAGGTTTGGTGATTCCAGGTTTACCATCAGCATTTGAAGTCTCAATTGTAAACTTGATAGGGGTCAATGTCTGTGCAGGAGGACTTGACGAGTTTGGCTGCTGCATTCTGTTCCCTGATTGCTGAATGGCCTCCGCTGCACCTGTTTGTAGATTATCTTTAAGTGGTATTGTGCTTCTACTTGATCTTGTTGTAGCAAGATTGTGAGTATCTACTAAACCATATTGGCCAGTGACTGCAGTCAGCGGTGATTCATGTTGCGGTAAAAACACTGGAGAACTCATTGGTGGCGTTTCAGCTGCATGTCTTGGAAGTCCATCTGCCCATTGGAAAAAAAAGGATTTTTATAGTGGACTGTTTTCCCAGTGTATCATGAAGACCTACATATTTTTCAGCAAAATATATTCAAATTGCATAACATCCATTAACTGAACATACATTCAGCATATTTATTGCTTCTAACTTGCTGTGGAGAGGTGGAAGAGGCATTAACGATATTCGATTGAGCAGTCGCTGATCCCTCTTGTGTCTTAGACTGGTGATGTTTCTTATCCAGTGACAAAGACCTATTTGAAGTTTCCTTCTGGCGATCTTCATGAAGAACAATTCTTTTCACAGTTGTTTTGGGAGTTTTGAAGCTAGCCCAATTCTGCCAAAGGTCAAAAAAGATGCTGCAAGTTGAGCTTAATACAAAATGAATGACAATCACCACTTGATTATCTAGCCATGAAAATGCTTAATATTAAGAACAGTACTGATGATACCAATTTAAGGAATGCAACAAGAGAAGCTTTAGCTTAAGGAATAATGAAGCTCTGTCTTTGAAAAATACGACAAAAATATCATCTCCCAATAGGAAAACAACTTGAATAGATGCTTAAGTTTGTCCTCTTAATTGCACATTCCCAACTACATACTCCACACCAACCTGCATAATTTACTTGAGGGATTAACAGTCAGCAAAACTAACTCTTTTTACTTTTATGCTTTACTATGCAACCTAGGATTCAGATTGCCAGACTACTTTTCTCTTTCTTTAGCAAAATAATTGTAAGTACATATACCATTGTACTCCCAAAACTGCTGAAATATGCCACTGATAATACCTACTTTAAACCAATACTCTTTAGATTATCAACCCAAGTTTAAGTTAATACCCACTTTCAACAACCCAGTGAAGGTCCCTGCAATTCCCTACAGGTTATGAGTGGTATTTACAAAGCCCAAAATGTTCCGTTCTTCATATTGTCTCAAAAACATGTACTCCTATCCCAATTTATGTACTTTCCTTTTTAATCAGTCCCAAAGTGAATGACACATTTCCTTATTTGACAAATGTTTAATGACGTTATCAATATTTTACCCATGTTGGGTCCCACTTATTGGCAAAAGGCTCACAATGGTGTACTCATCTATTAATAATTCATTTATTTTAAGGTAGTTTTGAAACATATCAAAGTCTTCCCATGTTTCTTAAATTTTGTGCCCAGTCAACCCAAATCTGACTTGTAAAAAGTCTGCATGCGTCATTAAATAGATAGGCCACAACATCTTGTTATATGTCCAGCGCATGTCATATCCTATGCAATTGACATTCCCCAAATACTAGGACAATTCGAAATTCAAAATACAAGTCTAACTAATAATGTTGATAATGCCACAAACAGCTAAAAATTGAGGAACAGGCCAACTGCAGAGGCATGTGTGCAGCACACACAAGCAACCTTCAAATCTGGCACCCAGCTTCGTGCCTTGGCCACATGCCTATCTTGTGTGCAGGTTCTCCAATTGTTATGCAGCCAACTTTTCCTTGTTCGACTACACACAGTAGTTACGCACCTGTGACTTAGCCCTCTTCTTTTTACATCAGTTTACTTCAACACTAAGATTATCTATGGCATATGAAATTACAACACAAGACGTGCAGGAATCGCTTCCCAACAATGTATTCGACTCCAGCCAAAAAGCAGAACACAAAACTCAGTCTCACAAAGTTCAGCCAACAAAGCCAAATTTGGCCTGTGATACTAAATAGGCCACAATACCTTGTCACACGCTAGGCACATGTCTTATCCTCTGTGCAGTTGGGTGTCCCTGAACTGCTAGACCAATTCATAATACAAGTCTAACTAAACGTACAGCATTAAAGTCTGGAAACAAAACAACTACGCAACTGCTGAAGCATGTGCATGGCATACATGGAAAAATGTCACTCTGGCACCTAGCTTCCCGCCTTGCCCATGTGCCTAACTTATGTTCAGTTCTTACCCGCACAGCTTGTCATTGATACCCAATCCCCTGAGTCATCCGCCTTGCCCAAGTCATATCAACACAACTTTGTATTACTCCGGTAAAATCTGTCGAATAGGCTAAAGATACATCCCACCTTCCATGTGAATATTCTGAAGTTATTTTATGAAGATGTTGGGGATCTAGCAAGGTCGGCATCTAGACATGCCTCTCCTGTTGTGAAGCAATATGAGGAAGAGATTGAGAATATCTTAGATCACCGAACTTTGGGTCATAGCAAGAAGAATCAGCGGATAGAATTCCTGGTTCATTTGACAGTGTGTGATGGTCCAGGTCATAATCCACAAACTTGTTTTAGTCATGTCATAGCCTAGCCTTGCCTTGCCCAGCTGCTGTCATGCCTTAGTCACGCCACAGTCAAGGTCTTGTTAGACCTGCAGACAGTCTTGCCTCAAGTGAAGTTGATCTTAACTGAAGTCATTTTGTCATGGCTAGGTTCATCAGTAAAATCACTAGCCATCGAGCTCAGTATCTAACAAACCACCCCAACTAGATGAGCTCGTTGATGTGCTGTCAAAATACAACACATTAGATGCCCAAAACAAGAGATTTTGAGAGTTCTTAATGCGACTTTTTATGGTTTTTCATGTGTTTCTGTGTTGTTCTTGCAGAAAAGTTAGGTTGGCATGATTTTGAAGAAAAGTTGCAGATTTTATTGAATCATAGGACATACGAGCTCACCTACGAGTCGTAGCCCAAACTACGAGTCATAGGGTGTGTCATAGCAAGAAACAGCGACCAAAATTTAGAAATCTGCTAAGTGGAGGTCACCCCTACGAGGCCATCCTACGAGTTATAAGTCTCACCACGACTCGTATAGGTGGACTCGTAGCAAGAATCAGAGAGCTAAAATATTGGACCAAAAACTGAAGGCCAAGACTACGAGAGGAACATATGAGTCGTAGCTCAAGCAACGACTCGTACTTGTGGGTTGTACCAGTTTAGTCCAAGATGCAAAGAACCTGAAACGAGACCCTGACTACGACTAGTAGGTCACCCTACGAGTCGTACCTGCGCGTGCCAGCTGCCAATTGTCTTTTCTGTGTTATTTTTAGGGTTTATTTGTAAACACTATAAACACATTAAGTTAGGTTTTTATGAGGAGATTCCAGATTTTAGAAGAGGGTTAGTTGGCACGCCATGGTGGCCGACCAAGCACCATGGTGAAATTCGACCTTCACCTTCACAAGAGGGCTGGAAGAACCTAAGTTAACATCCTGCATACGAATTTCCAATTGTAGTTATGTTACCTAGGGTAATTGAGTGAACGAACCATGGTGAACACAACTCCCAAGTTGTCCCTAAAATTGAGTGTTTTCTCGCGTCATAGTTTAGTGTTTATTTTACTTTGTTTTTGAATCACAAACCCCCTCCCTTATTTAGAGATTTTAGTTATTTATGCTTGAAATGATTAGTAGTGGATTCTTGTAGTCTAGCCCCGTATTCCCTGTGGATTCGACCCTAGCCTTCGATTAGGTTAATTGCTGACAGCGACCGCTTTCTTATTGGAGCGTGAACATCATCAAAACTTATGGCGCCGTTGCCGGGGAATACGACTAGGTTTATATTCCCTGTGGATTTGGCCCTAACCTCCAGTTAGGTTAATTACTGACAGTGACCACTTTCCTATTGGAGCATGAACATCATCAAAAAATTATGGCGCCTTTGCCAGGAAATACGACTAAGTTTTGACTTGAATTCACTATCAGTTAGTTCTAGTGTTGATTCCTAGAATCTCTTGTATTTTACTTTTGTTTTTGTTTTTGTTGTTTAATTTTATTTGCAGGGTGTACTAGCTTGTATGCCCAACACAAGGAGCCAAGGCAATCCCTTAGCTCCGATCAATTTGGAGATCCATCGACTAGTGAGAAGAATGACTCAAGTGAATGAAGATATCGAGGTAGAGGAGGATATGAATATGAATGAGGATATGCGAAGAGAGGAGAATCCACAACCAAAGGGTAACAGGACACAACTTAGGGACTTCAACGAAAACGCTTATGGATGGAATCAATATTGATTGAACCCTATGGCTATGGACGTTACCGGTGCCATATAACCGCCTGCTTTACCGGCAGATACTAAGTTCACGGTATCGAGTGGATTGCTCCAAAACTGCGGACTATTCACAGGGCTACCTTCGGAGGATCCCCACCGTCATCTCCAAAATATGGTGTTTGTTTGCAAGAGTATCATGGGAACACAAAATCTTTCTCTTGATGTTGTTGGATTAAGAGTGTTTCCACTGTCATTGACCGGCAATGCAGCTACATGGTTGTCCAAGCTTCCTCCGGGTACTATTACAAGTTGGGCTGAGCTTTAGAGAGTATTCCTTGAAAAATATTTTCCAAGATCTAAGAAGTTGAAGCTCAAGGACCAAATCAACAACTTTGAGCAATTGTCGGGTGACTCTATTAGCACAACATAGGAAAGGTTTACCAAATGTTTGGGGATGGTCCCCGATCACAAGATTGTTGATGATGCCTTAATTGAGATTTTCTATCGGGCACTTGACGAGAATAGTCAAGCTTGTGCCGATACAATCATGGGAGGCATGTTCCTTGCCCAACCTTTTGCATTGATAGCCGCAAGGATGGAGCAAGTGGTCAAAACAAATAGAGCATGGGGTCAACAAGAGCAAGGTGCGATGAAACCTTCTTGTGCGGTCAATACCAACAATGAGCAAGCAAAGGTAAACAAAGAGATCATGGAGCAACTTGCTCAACTTCGCACAAGCATGGACTTGGTTTTAAAGCAAAACCAAGCAAGTGTCAAGGCAGTCACGCACCAACCTCCGAAGGCTCCCATCTATGACGATCTATTCTTTGATGAAGATGCATGTTTTGTAAGAAACCAAAGCGGCAGATTTTCGGAACAAGCCCCAAGGGTCCAATTCGAACTATTGGAGGCAAGGGTCCGGGAATCAAGGTCGAAACTTCAACCGTGATAGGGTGTATAGAGATAATCGGGACGGATACTATAAGAGAGAGAGAAAGAAAGTCAGATGCCGAATAGGGAAGAAGAGAGGGCTACAGGAATGGTCCTTATGTGCCACCTCACAACCGTGAGGCCGGGTCAAGTAACTCCAGGACCGAAGAGATGTTCGAAAAGTTGTTGAAGAGGGCCAACCACCAAGATGAGACTTTAAAGGGAATGAAAGCGGATATTTCAAGTATTAACCAAAAAATAGTCTCACTTGGTGGCGATTAAGCAACTTGAACAACAATTTGGACAAGCTTCTTCGCAATGGAACCAACGCCAAAAGGGCACCTTACCAAGCAATACGATTCGAAATCCTAAAAATGAAGGGCATTGCATGGCGGTCATGACTCGGAGTGACAAAAGCACCGGACATCCCCCTATGCTAGTAATTGTGGATGAAGTTGATGAGAAGGGTCTTGGTGGTGAAGTCGTGGTTGAGGGAGAAGATTCGAAGGTTGTTGGTATGCAACAAGAAGAGGTAACGGAGCACGAAAAATTTAAAGCAATTCTAAAAATCCCTCCTTTCCCACAAAGGCTTAAGAAAAAAGGAGGAGGGCAAATTAAAACACTTGCTCTCAATGTTGAAGCAACTCTCCATCAACATTCCCCTTCTAGAAGCTTTGGAGAAGATGCCCGGGTATGCCAAGTATATGAAGGATTTGGTGACCAAGAAGCGCACTTTGAGCCGAGAGTTCTCACACGAACTCCAACAAAGTAGTGCAATTATGACCAAATGCCTTGTTCAAAAACGAGAGGACCCCAGTGCATTCACCATTCCTTGCACCACTGGTGATGTTGAGTTCGCAAGAGCATTGTGTGACCTAGGAGTGAGCATCAATCTAATGCCTCTTGTTGTATTCAAAAAGCTTGGCCTTGGCACTCCCACCCCGACAAGAATGAGATTGCTCATGGCGGATCGAACCATTAAAAAGCCAGAGGGAATCCTTTTGGATGTGCTTGTTAAAGTTGATAAATTCATATTTCTCGCGGATTTTGTGATCCTTGGCTGCGAAGTTGATTTTGAGGTGCCAATCATCTTGTGGAGACCATTTCTGGCCACTGGGAGAGCCCTAGTGGATATGGATTCGGGTCAACTGCGGTTTAGGGTTAATGATACAGAGGTCGTGTTCGATATTCGCCAATCCATGAAGCACCTGGACGAGTTCAATTGTGAGGTGTGGACCCTTAATTATAGTTGATGAAGGACGATGACAAAGTCTAGCCACGACGTTAAACAAGGCGCTTCTTGGGAGGCAACCCAAGTATTGTTGATAATTATTGGTTTGTTTCAAGTGTTTTTGGTTGTTGAGATTCTTAGGTAGAAGGTGTGAGTCTGTTTTTAGTTGAAAGACATTGATGCAGTTGTAATATTTTGAAAATTGTTGTGTTCTGAGACTTGGTCTGCAGGTGGAAATCAAGCAGTTGAAAAAGTGAGAAAATGGCACTTGGAGTAACCTCTATGAGCACGCCTACGAGTCGTAGTCATCACTACGACTCGTAGTCATACCTCGTAGAAGGAATCAATGAGTATCAGATGTAGGCACATACACTACAAGCCAACCTTACGATTTGTAGGATTTCTTACGAGTCGTAAGCGGGGTTCGTAGTGCCCAGGTATGAATTTCTACAAGTGTTGGGTCTGCTACGACGCCGGGACTTACGAGTCGTAGGACACCCTACGACTTGTAGTCGGGGTCTCGTAGCCCCGACCTGCAGCTTTTTAA
>DF358899.1:42260-61198 GCA_000787875.1 Solanum virginianum | reverse complement strand
TACCTCCAATCCGCAACTTCTGCGCCAGCCTAATATTTTGTCAAAATTGTTAAAACCAGCCCTCGCCCACCCCTCCCCGCATTTATATTTCCCCACACCCGCCCTGCATTGCCCAAACTTGCCCCTCCCCGCCCCATTTCCATCCCTAGTCAAGATTTTCAAATTCTCAAACAGTTAGATTCACAGTTTCTCACCCTGTGGATTAAGAATGCATGATTTCTGTAATATTGGTGCATTCTCTTTTTTTGCCTGGCTGATGTATGGAGAGGGGCAATACATGACCTCATATACTCATACAAGGCATACAAAAAGATAATGTTCTGCCCACACACCAAACTTTCAGAACTATGTCATCTCTGATTCTCTTTGTTCCTGAGAAGCACCCTCTAACTTACCAAAAGAAAGCAGTACCTTTTCTCCGGAGGAAGAAAATAAGAAGTAAAAACTCCACATGAAATTTGATCTTTTAATGCAAACACTAATCTTCAGAATGTTACCTTCGCAAAGGTTAAAACTGAAATTATGAAGCATAACTGAAAAATAAAAATAAAGAAGATATTCTGCATGGTGGGACAGGGGGTTATTCGAAGCCAAACCCTACTCCTTGGTGAAGTAATTAAATGATATTAGATAGCATCAAGAAGATGCAAAGTTATAAAGCACAATGTGCAAGAAAAGTTGCTCCAAACAGAGATATATGGGACTAGCTTGGCAAAAACTTGTCAAACAGTCAAAAGGGAACCCTACTACTCTGTTGCACTAGGAATAGGGAACTAACAAAATCCAAAAATGTCTTCTAAAGCACCAAAGATAATAAAATATGTTTACACCAAAATTAAAATAAAGCCGAACACTTCATTTTGACATCCTGAAGACTGTTTGGTACATTTTCACAGCTCCTATTGTTCATCTCTTTCCAGATTGACCACCAAATGCATGCTAGGACAATCTTCCATCTCTCCTCCTTCTTTGTGATATTTCCATCCCTGTTCCAGCTACTAAGTACTCCTCTAATACATCCTGGTTTCACGCACCTGATTCCCTTCAGGCTAGTGGACATTCCCCATAGCTATCCTGTCCGTTTGCAAAGAAAAGATGGTTGACTGTCTCGGCTTGTTCCCCACACAAATCACACCTAGAGGCCAACTGATAACCTCTCTTATTCAGGTTCTCATGTGTTAGAACAGCTTCTTTTGCCAAGAGCCAAGTAAACAGTTCACTTTGTAAGGCACTTTAGGCTTCCATATCATCTTTCATGGCCAGTATTTCTCGTTCTCCTGTCCTGTTGAGGGCCTTATAAGCAGACTTGGCTGAGAAGCCACATTTGCTGTCCTCCTGCCATAATAGCACATCACTTTCCTCGGCAAAGGTTGTGTGAACTAATAAGTGGCTGAGCAGTTCTGTCACGTTTACAATCTCCCAGCCATTTAGATGTTGTCTTAGGCGTAGGTTCCAACCATTGGCATAGTAAAAAAAGGACAGGATGTGCTTGTCTCAAAACTACTGTCCCATGCCACTTGTCTTCCCAGAAGGTCTTCCAACCATTTCCCACCTTCACTTTGGTTCTTGCTTGTATCACTGGCCATAAATTTCTGATGGCCCTCCACACATCCTGCCAGAGCATGCCATATTAATTTGCAAACTTCCATAACCATTTCCTCATCAAGCTTTGGTTTTCTTTCTTAAGGTTCTTGATACTCAGGCTCCCTGTTTCCTTTCTCACTATTAATTCCTCCCACTTGACTAAGTGAAACTTTTCCTTGTCTTCACTACCTTGCCATAGGAATTTCCTCCTCAGAGCATCGGTACATTTGGAACACTAGCTTGCATAGGAAACACAGACATCATATAAGAGGGGATTGCATCAAGTACACTATTAACTAGTGTCAATTTCCCTCCTAATGATAAGTATTGGCATTTCCAATTGGTAAGCCTCTTCTCACACTTCTCCAATACTCCATTCCAGATCCCTTCTAATTTGCTTTTAGCCCCCAGAGGCATGCCTAGATAGGTAGTTGGAAGAACACCAACCTCTCCACCTAAAGTATTACTAGGCTTTCAATTGCATTCACTGTGTTGATAGGATAGATAACTTTTTTCCCAATTAATGTGCAACCCTGACACTGCTTCAAATATGACAAAGATCACCCTTAGCGTCCTGATTTGGCCATTTGCTGTCTCACAAAATACTAAGGTGTCATTTGCATACTGAAGATGTGTAATCTCCATATTGTTTAAGCCACCAACTTGGAAGCCCCTGACCAGTTCTTCTGTTTTTTTGTGTTAATTTAACTGCTCATGCCTTCCATTGCAATAATGAATAGAAATGGAGATAAAGGATCTCTCTGCCTGAGGCCTCTTTGAGAGGGAAAAAAGACAGAGAGATCTATTGATTAGTACAGAGAACTTAACAGTACTAATACAATATCTAATCCAGCCAATCCACTTACTTCCAAATCCCATTTCACCAAGCATCTGGATGAGCTAATTCCAATTTAGATGATCATATGCTTTTTGGATATCTAGTGCAAACAATCCCAGGTTTGCAACTTCTCTGCCTTGATTCTATACATTCATTTGCTATCAATACAGCATTCATAATATGTCTCCCATTGATGAAGGCCATTTGTTGTCTATCCACTAGACCACGGATAACCTTTGTCAATCTTTCTGCCAGAATCTTAGCTATAATTTTGTATATTCCCCCAATCAGGCTAATGGGTCTAAAGTCAAGTCAATTCTATTGCTCCCACTTTTTTAGTATTAGGGCCACAAAAGTAGAATTGAATTTTATGGAAGTTCTGAATAGTTGCTACTGGTTCCACCTTGATGATGTCCCAACATTGTTTAAAAAACTCCATTGTGTAACCATCTGGACCTGGAGCCTAGTTCCCAGCACATGCATTTATGCCTTCCAATATCTCCTGAGGCTCAAGAGGGGCCTCCAACATATGATTTTCTATTTCAGTAATCTTAGGGAAATTTATCATCTCTAGTTGTGGTCTCCACTCCTCAGGCTCTACATAAAGATTCTAATAGGACATTATTTCTGTCTTTATCTCCTCTGGATGCTCCATCATCACTGCTTTCACTTTCAGCTTGTCAATGGTGCTCTTTTATGTGCATTAGCAGTTTTATGGAAGAATCTAGTGTTTTTGTCTCCCTCTTTCAACATATGATTTTCTCTTTCAGTAATCTTAGGGAAATTTATCATCTCTAGTTGTGGTCTCCACTCCTCAGGCTCTACATAAAGATTCTAATAGAAGGACATTATTTCTGTCTTTATCTCCTCTGGATCCTCCATCATCACTGCTTTCACTTTCAGCTTGTCAATGGTGCTCTTTTATGTGCATTAGCAGTTTTATGGAAGAATCTAATGTTTTTATCTCCCTCTTTCAACCAGATAGCCCTACACCTTTGTCCCCAAGCAACCTCCTCTTTTCTAGCAATCTCTTCAATTCACTGGTGAGAGTCAATTTGGATGCTATTTCCTCCTCATGCAAAGCTCTGTGCTCCTGAATTTCTTCTAGAGTAGCTAGTTATTTCAACACACTATGTTTCTGTAAAACAGACTTCCCCCATTCCTTGAGTTTTGTCTTCAAAGCTTTCATCTTTGTCATAAGCACAAAATCTGGGTTGCCAGTACTGTGGAAAGAATCTCACCAACTCTTAATCTTTTCTTTGAACCCCTCTGTTTGCAACCACCAGTTCTCAAACTTGAAGTAGGATTTTGAATTTTCCCAGTCCCCACATTGAAGCATAATAGGTGAGTGGTCTGAATTTACTTTCGGAAGAATACTCTATTTTATGTTCCTGAAATAGCTATCCAGGTCTTCTGAAATGAGAATTCTATCCAGTCTGGTAGTTGTATCATGCCGATCCCCTTTTCTCTTGATATACTTGTCCCCTTCCACATCCAAATCCATCAGCTCCATGTCCTCTATGAACTCCGATAAGTCAGACATTGCTTTACTGATTCTGTGGCAGGTTTTCCATCTCTGAAGGATGTCTAGCTGTGTTAAAGTCACCACACAGAACCCAAGGTCCTGTCATTAGACCCCTAGCAGCCCCTATCTCCCCCCATGTCTCTTTACTCTCCACTCTACAATTAGGAGCGTAAGCCACTGTTAAATGTCAGTCAAAAACTTATTTTTTCCTGTGAAGTTGCAAGACACAGAGTACATGCCAACACTACTAACTACTCCTTCCCAGTCCCTTTTATCCCACATAATGATAATTCCTCCCCTAGTTCCACTTGCCCCCAATTGCACAAAATTGACCCACATATTCTCTTAAACTTCTTTCACCAACTCTGCTATGTTCCCCTGTACCTCTGTCTCTGGGAGGCATACAATGTTTGTCTTCCAAGTTCTAAGGATGTTCCTTACCCGTTCCCTCTTCCTCCTACAATTTAGGCCCCCTCACATTCCAAGAAACAATTTTCAAATTCATCGATCTTGAACTGGAAGGTATCCCCCCTACTTCTAGACCCATAGCTCCAGTATTTGTTATCTAATTCTAGTCTCTTTAGTTCATTGGACCCCTTTTTTAGCTATCACTTGTGTATCCCCATTCTGGTGTTTATTGCTATCAATCTTTTTTAAACAACACTTTCGCCTTCTCCTTGCAGCCTTTGAAGTCAATACCAAACTTTGCACTTAACTTCATGATGTACTGCTGAATCCATTCAGACGTGTTCACTTCCTGATCGCTATCTTCTGTTGCCATTTTCATGTTTGTCAGCGCAGCTGCCTCTTTTATTCAATTCACAATTTGATTGTCTGGATGCATCGCAATTAGTGTGCCTTCACTTGCTTGCATTGTTTCTCTAATGTCCAGAAGCATGGAGAATTGTTCTAGCTGCAGATTCGATCTTTCCTTTGCAGTCTGGGTATCCTGCAATTTGTCGTGGCTGTTTGGTAGGTGGATTTAGCAATATTGGCTTGAATTTCTGTCTCCATAGTACTATCCTCCCGCTGAGCCTTTTTATTGGTTTCTGGCATTTGAAAAACTTTTGAGATATTTAAATTAAGGCCCACTTCTGCCACTTCTCCAATTTGCCCACGGGTCCTTTTCTTTTAATAGCCTTCCGCGTGTTCTTAATTTGAATTCTCCCCTTACTCTGCAGATCCCATGTGACTACCCTTATCAATACCTGAGTCTTTCAGCATATTGGGTATCTGTCCCAACTTTGGCCTCTGTAGTGTACTATCCATAGATCCTTGACCTAAATCTCTTTTCTTCTCCCTTGCGGCCCTGATAGTAATCGGAGCCTCCATCCATATCAGAATTGTGTATACAAGTCCGGCACCGGTCACCTCTATCTCCCATGGAACAAGCTTGCCATCTCCTCTCACTTTGATCCGGGCCCAGCGTAGGTTATTTTTCAGCATTGCTTCCTCATGTGTCTCTATAAAATCACCGCACTGATCTCCGATCTGTTTGAGAATCTTTTGGGACCACAAATTTAGTGGGAGCCCTATAATTCTGACCCATACCTAATCTTCATTTATTTCCGCTGGCCAGCAACCCATAGTGGGTTTCCACCATTCCAGCATTGTCTTCATCTTCCTCCATTCCCAGACACTATCGAGTACATGCTTTGCAATTTTCCTCGATGGTAACTCGAAAAGAAAGAGGCCTTCAGTCATCGTGTGAACATTGACACTCTCAACTGATTTCTATGAGCTGTTTGCCCATCTCCTTGCATCGTCCAGGGTTCGAGGTTCCTGTGATTAGAACTTACCAACTAAGAATCTTCCGAGCAGATCTATTTCAGATATTGTCATGTCTCCAACAATTTCAATGCCTGGCACCGTTTATCTGGATCTCTGCCTTCTTTGAAGCTATCGTTTACCATCTATTAGTATTGCAAGCCCCTTTGAAGGTCTTCTCGAGTTTGCTTGCAGTGATCGTTTGAGGTTGCTTCTCCCTTTCTAGTTCATAAATAAATCTTGTTATTTTGTGGGCTATGTTTGCCCACCCCCCTCCGTGTGTACTCTCTGGTGATATAATAATAGATTTACTTTGGCCTTGCAAGGTGATGAAACTGATGTACCTACCATTCTCATTGTATATGAGAATGCAAAAGTTCTCTGAGAAATGATCCTTTGTTCTCCATCTTCTAACTGCATTCCCTCTACTTTTGTAGCTTCAATAAATACAGAGACTAGCGATTTCAATCCTTTCTGGCTGATTTTAACTCTCCTCATTAAATTTCTGCTGCGTTCAGACCATCATACCAAGACTCTGCTTCTGACTGACACTTGGTAATTTCGAATGACTTGAAACCAGCATCGTCGTAAATGGTGCTATCCCTTGATGTGTTAGTTCTGTCCATGTTGCCGGAAATTGACCCCACAAAAGAAAATAGAACTTACAGGCTGTCTAGAAAAAGTTGACCTCGGTATAAGAGCCTGGGAGCATTTTTTTAGGAGAGAGAATTGTTTTCATATGTTTATTTTAAGATCCAAAAAAAATTGAGATATTGATGACAGGTTGCCTTAGTGATGGATGAGCCGACATGGTCTATTCAGGAGGAGGTTCCATGGTATATGTTATTTGTAGATGACATAGTACTGATTGATGAGACTCGGGCTAAAGTTAACGATAGATTAGGGGTTTGAAGACACGCTTTGGAATCCAAAGGGTTTAAACTGAGCAGGACCAAAACAGAATACTTAGAGTGCAAATTCAGTATTGCGAGGGATGGAGCAAACATTGATGTGGGGCTTGCCACTCAACCTATTCCCAAGAGAGAGAACATTAAATATCTTCGGTCCATCATCCAGAGTAGTGGCGATGTCAACTATAATATAAGATTAGGAATGAGACCATTCGAGAGAAGCTAGAGGTGGCCCCTGTGGCTAACAAGATGAAGGAAGCGAGACTGCGATGGTTTGGCCATGTGCAGAGAAGAAGTACCGATGCTCCTATTAGAAGGTGCGAGAGGTCAGATTTAGGAGTTACACGAAGGAGTAGAGGTAGACCGAAGAAGTATTGAGGGGAGGTGATCAGACAAGATATGGTGAAACTTGATCTCATCGAGGACATTACCTTGGATAGAAATGAGTGGAGGTCGCGAATTAGAGTAGCAGACTAACAAATTAGTAGGATTAGGTTAATGTATGGAGTTGGGGTATAGTAGGGTAGTAGGAATTAGTCGTGTTTGTATACCCTGTATTGTCATTATCTGTTTTATATATGTTAATTTTATCGTATTTACACACTATCATATGTTTCTCATCATTAGTCGTTCTTTTTGTTTCCTTTTCTTTTCTTTTTCGCTTCTTCCATGAATAGTTTATTCTTCTTATGGGTTTTTGAGATGAGGGTTCCAAGGAAATAGCATTTCTACCTTTGTGAGGTAGTGGTAAGGTCTGCGTACATTCTACCATCCCCAGACCCCACTTGTGGGATTCCACTGAGTATGTTGTTATTGTTGATGATGAAAGGATATTTTGAAGATATTCCCATGATCTAACCTTATGTGTGCAACCATGTCAACCCCAACCCTTATCACAATTCCCTAGCCATTTGTCTAGCCAAAATCAGATCTAAAGGGAGCCCTATAATTCTGACCCATACCTAATCTTCATTTATTTCCGCTGGCCAGCAACCCATAGTGGGTATCTAAAGACCATTACCAGCCTTGAAGGATGCTTCACAAAGGAAATCATCTTGGAAAACTAATTGTGTTTCCAGACTCCAAAACCATAGGGTTCAGTGCTTTTCTTTGGACAACAGTGACCTTGAATGTCATATTTAGCCTTGATGGTGTCTCTTCAAAACCCAACCTTAGTCCATATACCTTTAGAGCCACTTCATGAGTAGGTGGTGGTTGTGGAATTTGAGATTCCTAATTCCCAAGCCTCCTTTGAGTCTTACGCTGAGTAACTAAGTTCCATTTGACAAGAGAGTCCTTGTGGGTAAGACTATTGCCTTCGCACAGAAATCTCCTTTTGAGCCTCTCTATTTGTTTTAGAATTGGACCTGCTATTAGAATAGATACGTACAATATGTAGGAATACCGTCTAAGACACTATTGGTGAAAGTGAGTCTACCTCCCATGGAGAGGTATTGCATTTTCCATGTGGCTAGTCTTTTTTCCGTTTTTTCAACAGCACCATAGCAGATTCTAGAAGATTTGAAACTTGCCCTAAGGGAAGGCCTAGATAGGTGATGTGTAAGGACCTAATTTTGCAACTAAATACGCCAACAAGTTTCTCTAGATTTACCACTTGATTTACCTGGTATATTACACTTTTGAGCATGTTAGTATGGAGTCCAAAGATGGCTTCAAAAACCATGGGAGTGATGTTGAGATGGGAAAGAGTTCATAAAAAATGAGTGTCATCCACAGAGTAGGTGAGAGACATTGACAGTGGTGGTTGGATTGCTGATTACTTGGAATCGTTGAATCCCTTGGAATTCTTCAACCTTAGCTAACCACGGAGCCGGGATGAATTGAAAAGGAGAGAGTGGAACCCCTTACCTCAACCCCTTTTGAGTGGAGAAAAATCCAATTGGACTTTTGTTGATCAAAACTGAGAACTTCACCATTGAAATGCAAAAGAATATCCCTTTTATCCACCTATCACCAAAGCCTATTTGTTTCGAAATGTTGGTTAGATAAGCCCAGTTGAGCTGTTCAAAGGCTCTGTGTGTCCAATTTTCATAAGATCCCAGAATTACCACTTTTCATTCTCCGGTCTAGCACTGCATAAGAAATCTCGGATTGCATCAGTTATTCATATGTTCTTTAGGAATGCGCTTTGTTGCCATGTGACAAGAGAATCCGTCACCTTTTTAATCCTCTCTGCTAGGATTTAGCTAACTTCTTATATACATCACCTGTGAGGCTTATAGGCTTGTAGTCTCTAAGCTCCACAACACCTTTCTTCTTTCAAATTAGATAAATAAAAGAAGCATTAAAAGATCTCACCATTTGGCAATTCTAGTGAAAGAAATTGAGTGTTGCTAGCATACCTTCTTTGATGAAGCACCACATTTTTTGGAAGAAGCCATGGTAATTATAAGGGTCTGGGGCTTTTTTAGGGGTACAAGCCATAAGAGCATTAGAGATCTCCAATTCAAAGAAAAGAAGCTCAAGCTTCTCCTTTTCTTCTATGCTGAGGATGGACAGGTTCTCAAAAACATTTGAGGTCTCCATGATTCAACTTCTTTGTAGATTTGTTGACAATACCCCAGAATGCCATCATTTATCTTTCCTTTGTCTTCAATCAGTTCATCCCCAATTCTAAGTCTGTCAATGGAGTTACCCCTTCAATGTGAATTGGCCATTCTCTGGAAGAATATTGTGTTTTTATCCCCCACTTTAAGCCACATGCATCTAGATTTTTGCTTCCATGAAATCTCTTTAGCTATTGCAATTTGTAGCTGCAGTTTCAGATTCAAGGACTGCGCTTTCTCGAGTTGAAAGGGTTCAGAGTTTAGCTAGTTGATCCAACTTCTCCAGCTCTAAAAGAGCCTTGGTTTTTTGTGTTTCAATATTCCCATACATCTCCATCTTTTTTTAGGTTTCTGAGTTTCTGCAGCAACAAAAAGTCTGAGGTGCCCTATATAACGAAGGACAGCCACCATCCTTGTATCATGTCAATGAAGCAAGCCATATGTTCTCAAATTTGAAGTAGGATGGCGATGCCTCTCAATCTCCTTTTCCAGGATGATGGGTTTATGATCTGAAATTATCTAGGCACTGTGTATTGTCTGATAACCATGAATATTGCACTCCATTTTGATGAATAAAGGAACCTATCAATTCTCAAGGCTTGGAATGTCTCCTCCCCTCTTGACCAGGTGCACTGTGCTCCTTGGAGAGGAGGATCAATCAGTTCGAGGTCCAAAATGGTATCGGAGAATCCCTGCATAGCTCTGGATCTTCTAGTACAATCTATCCTTTCACCCTCGAATCTACATAAGTTGAAGCCTCCTTCTATGACTCACAAATCAGACCACAGTCCCCTGATTGATGCTAACTCCAACCAGAGGTCCTCCCTTTCTGGATTGGTATGAGGTCCATATACTCCGGTGAAAACCCATTTTAAGTCTTCAAGGTGCTCTCAAATCTACATGATTGGGAGAAGGCCCATACCTCTGACTCAACACAACTTCAAGCTCTTTTGTCCCATAAAGTTCATATCCCACCTTTGGTGCCAATTGCTTTGACTTCTGCACAGGAAAGCAATCTATTCCCCCATATTTGTCTGATTAGAGATAGATTCCAAGACTCTATTTTGGTTTCCTGTAAACAAACAATGTCTGCTCCCCACTTTTAGATAAGAGATCTCAAAGTGCTTCTCTTATCTTTATTATTAAGACCCTTTATATTCCAATTGAGTATTTTAACCCTCAACTTGAATGAGCATTGTCATACCTGTCCGTCTTTCTTTCCACTTCCATCTTGGAGATCCCAAGCAAGTTCTTTCAGTTCATTTGTTGTTTTGCTCTTCCCCTTCTTCATGTCTCCAGACTTCTTCCCCTGTTCAAGAATCTGAACTTTCCTCTTTTCCTCCATTCTTAGTATAATATCCAGGATTTCGTCATGGCGAAATTGAAGAAATTGGGATAGCATGTATATAGAAATTTCTTTGTCAGTCCTTTTCCTTTTATCACCTTATCGAATTCTCCTCTTGATCAATATTGTTTCTCGGAATACTTTGTATTTTCCATGTAACATCTCATAATTTAGTCATATAACTCTATTTTTAGTTGAATTATTTTTAGCCGAATTCCTGCACCTACTTACGTACCTGGATCCATACCCTTAAATCTTAAAGTTTAGATCATGAAAGATCCGCCCTCTAGATCCGCAATAATATCGGACATCCACAACCGAGTCCGAGTAACTTAGCTTCTCTCCACTCAACCATGGACATGGCATGAAGCTAGAAGAAAGTCCGATAAAAAAGCGATTCCCTAACTTTTTGAGGGGTAAATTGAAATGTAAAGATGACAATACACAACTTTTTAGATGTGTAACACTTCATTTCCAGATCTTGGAATGATTGAACACACAATAGGAGTAAGAAGCACGTTTTATTCATTTGTCTTGTTAAAGCTTTGCTTCATCAATTTTTTGTCGTAATTATGATGTCTACATCAAATAAATGATGAATAATAAATAGGAAATCATGGGAATAACACGTCAGCCTATTTAATTTAGTGGACAGGATCCACGATATACCTTGTATTGTCTTATCAAGGAGAAGCTGGACCTCCCCAAGTTGCTTATCCATTACTGCCTGCAATTAGAAGAAGGAATAATTCTTAAATTCATGCAGCTGTAGTTCTGTTAGGAAGCGAAAATACACAGACAATCCATCCATCTATTGCATAGAGGCTCCTGAAACTTTCTCCAATTGATGAAGATTCTGCTAACAACATGGATAATGACTAGAACTTGCTGATTGACAAAGCACTAAACTCAAATAACAAGAAGATGCATTCCAGAACAATTTTCCTCTTTCTTGCTAAAAGAGAAAAACGAAGAAGAAAGAAGAGTTTGAAATAAGATACATCATTCACCACAGGATCTCAAACTTGGTTTTATGGACTTCAAAATTCTTCTCACATACTCCCTTTTTTTCCTGTTTTAGAGACTATTAGGGAGAATAACAAGGGAAAAGAAAACACCCAAGGAGGAAGTAGAGTAAGAAGAGATAAAACTTCTATTGAGAGGGAAGAGAGATGCATAACCACAATATCAAGAGAATTTTCACAACATATTGATAAAAGCAGTAGTCCTCAACAATTTGTGACTTATTCACTTCCTTTGTTAGGGAGAATAACAAGGGAAAAGAAAACACCCAAGGAGGAAGTAGAGTAAGAAGAGATAAACTTCTATTGAGAGGGAAGGGAGATGCATAACCACAATATCAAGAGAATTTTCACAACATATTGATAAAAACAGAAGTCCTCAACAATTTGTGACTTATTCACTTCCTTTGCAACCATACAAGGTGCTCTTTTTCTCCCAAAACATGACTTGTTTATTATTTTATATCTGGCACTAATTTTTTATGACCATAATTTCTTAAAAGAATGTTCAATACATTTCAATTTGGACATTGGTTATTGGTACAAGTTATAATTCTGCTATTTATATAGCGTTATGTTCTACCAAAAACTAGATGTCCAAAATGAGGACCAATCATTGATCGAATACCCTTGGGAGTCAATAAGGCAAGCTTATTAGTACAGATTTTGCAACTAGTTAAAAGAGATCTTCAACAGTACATTAACAGAACCTTTAAAGATTCCAGTTTCTGTGAGCAAAACACTTTAACAGAATCTTTAGAGTTTCTGATTTCTGTGAGCAAAACACCTTTGAGGAAATTTCTCCAAATTCAGAAAATGACATATCTAGACTGCCAATGTACAGAGTCCACTAATTTTATCTAACCAAGCTTTCGATAGCAATAATAAGGCATGAACAACAAGCACCTTCAACCTAGCATCAACTTTTGCCAACTACGCAACAACAGAATTTTCACGAAACAAGGTTCCAAGTGTGGATAGAAATTAGAAGCAAACAAGATTATCAACTACAACAAAGCAACAGTAGCAGTCCCTTCAACTGATCTTATGCCAGAGTTCCAGGTCCAAGCCAGTTTAGGACCTTCACGATTATATTTTATTGGATTAAGTACTTGATTTTTGAGATGTATGCAACTAATAGCAAGATTAGCAAAAAAAGCTATATGTTAAGTGAATAAACCTCCAACAAGTTAGTCATGAAAAAAATAATAAAGGAGAATTACAGAAAAAACCAGCAAGCCAGGGAGAATAGCAAGGAGTGGCAATAAGAAACATAGCATCATACCAGATATCAGATGAGATAGAGGATGAATATGAAAGCTTACTCTCCATATCCTGCATTTCTCTGAAACACTCTCTATACCTTCCTCCAGTGCCAAAACTGAACTCCTGTGAGCACTGATGGAAGCATCTCTAAACCCACCTTCACCTTCTATACCTTCTAGAAGACTATCCAATTTCCTGGCCATCTCTTCAACCTTGAGGGAAATCAAGAATATGACATGATTAAGCATGTTCCAATACCTTGTATAAAAGCGGCAGACAAACTACTACATAAAAACAAGCCATTTCAAGTATACTCATCAAATCAACAACAGCAACATACCCAGTGTATTTAAAAAATGCATCCGACCATGTACATCTGAGAAACTACACATGATATATCATTAAATTCTCCTAATTAAAAAACACAAAATTGGGAAGATGCAAATTAATCAAAGGAGGATCATATGCTAGCATATATGAATATCCAATCCAAGTTCAATTAGGAATATATTAATCATTCCAATAATGCATAACCAATTAGTTCAACTATATTGGCAAAAATTGAGGAAAGTAGCTTACTGCTAAAAGTTGAGAAATTAAACATTCCTATCATACCAAAAGGACCTGACTAAAAAAAGCGGGTCAGGCAGGAGACTTCCCAGAATAGATGAAATAATGCATTTAAGATTCCAACCACAAATGATGACAAATGAAAAAGAACCTGAAGAAATAAAGAGCATGTTGATATGTTGATACACAGACACACACGCAAGCACAATCTGTCTTTATATTTCATCCAAGACAAAACTTACATCATGGAACTGCTTTAATGGAATTCCCTCACAAGTCTCCCTGGTAAAGTGAGGCTTCGAAGGCTCAGACTGAAAACCTTTCTGTGATTGCAACCTTGAGCCCGGAAAAGCAGGTAATGATTCAGTACTCCCTGCTCCCGCCATGGCTCTTTGCTTGTAAGGACCAATTGATACTGAAGTTCCAGCTTTCTCATTTGCGCTAGAAGAAGTTTTATCAGAAGAATCAAAATGTCTTCTTGGAACACCACTGAACGGTGTGGATGAGAGTGTTTCATCACTTTTTGAAGAAATGTGAAGTTTGCTCGAGTGTGATGAAGCAGTAGAAAAACCTGTTGACATTGTCTTTACAGGTAACTCCATGATACCACAAGTTCCAGAACTTGGCCCAATTGAACGGATGGAAAAATTACCTAAGGAACTTCCTGAGAAAGAAATTGTACCAGGTTTAGCTTCAGCTACTTTTTCAGTTTCTTGTATTCTAAAATTATTCACAACTCCAGCATCCACGGGCACAAATATTTTGGATGCAGACTGCTCCAAATTTGCACCTTGATTCTGCAAAAAGTTAAAGAATGTTTAGACTTAGACTCTGCCCAAGATTAATTATCAAAGAAGATATCCTTGCTTCTTGCTGCTTATAGCTTTCCCACTAATGAGAGAGGTTCACTTACCTGATTTGTGGTTTTAATCACTTCTTTTGAGCTAAATTTCTCTGCAGCAGATGACTGAGAACTTGTGGAAAGAATTTTGTGACCGCTGTCTATTTCATGGGGTTGCAGTGAATCAACTTGGTTGATTTGCTTCCTAGCACTGGATGATTCAACTGGCAAATCTTGTGATGATGCGACTGAAGTATCATTTTTCTCTTCAAACTCAGTAGATTGGGGTGATACTGAAGCAGCAGTAGCACTACAAAGATATTAAAATTCAGAAAAGATGGTCAATGTCAGGCATATAAAACAGTTCAAAGCGTTGAAAAATAACCTCATCTAGGTTCAAATAGCTGGGGAATTACCTAGCAAAATGGAAAATGGAAAGCCTTCCATCATTGGTAAGACAAAGGAGAAGGCAACATGGTGAAACTTCTTTTTCTTCTTCACCAAGCAATAGTTTAATTTCCCCATTTTGGGAAACTTTCTCGATGGCAAGTCCCAATATCAAGATATCATCACCACTGTCTGAAACCAACACAAAATATTGTATTGTTTTAGGAAAACTTGAATAAAGAGAAGCAAACGGATTTTGCCAAGCATCACAAAGCAGGCTTATACAAGATAAGGTGGAACTGAAAGAAAGCTTAGATCACCTTGAGCCTCAATCTTCGGAGACCAATTATCATTCAAAATTTCAATAATTGCAGCTTCATTCTTTGTATCACCAACTGACCATCCAAACAGCGAAATGTGCTGATCAAAATTCTTCCTATTAGCAACAAATGCCAGCTGACTGTAATTGAATAGCAAAGAAGACTTGATCATGAATCCCCTTAAAAGAAGGTCGAAAAGAAAATTGAAAAGTGATACATTACTCAGCAATCAACAGAAGACACTGGAAAGTGAAATTCAAGTATAAGATAACATTTATAAAAGATGAGGTAACTGAGTATAAACACTGTGAATTGAAAAGAAAATTGAAAAGTGATCTACATTACTCAGCGAACAACAAAATACACTGGAAAGTGAAATTTGAAATGCACACTTCAATAAAATCCAGATGCAGAAAACCTATCATAAAGGCAAAATAACGATACGTACTATTGATCCAAATAGCTTGAGAAGAGATGAGGTCCACTACATGAAGGAACTGCATCATAACGGAAGTCAAGAAATACATCCCTGAAGGACCTTACAACTGGCTTAGCTGAAGGCTGCAAATTGAAAAAAATAAATTAACTGGAAAAAAGAGACATAGCAAGTAAGCATGTAACAAATTGCCAATGGTACAAGCATAAGACGTCATTCTAACAATTCAGTGAAAGCCTAGAGGAAACAAATCTCAACATTAAAATCCAACCCCTTCACTCTGACAGAAATTGTCACCAGATCAAGATATGTGGTTTTGCCTGAAGGAAACAAATATTAATCATAAACTCCCTCTGGAGTATTTTCTATCAACTACAATAGCACTTGAGGGTGGAGATTAAGAGCATCAACACCACATGGTCTCGATTGTCAAGGTCATCGCCTAGTGCCTGATCTTCGAACCTAAGATGCTGCAGATAAATCCCCCATTGTGGCTGCATGTGAACTAATTCCCCATTGTGGCTGCATGTGAACTCTCTTGCTCTTCCAAGCAATTAAGAACTTTGTATGTTCTTTTTCTTATGTATCTTTTTAAGGGGGCGGCTGAAATCCTACTTTAGCTTCCTATTTTCTCTTTGTTCTTGCTTCATTTGTCAAACCTTTTTGCATTTAAACACCGTCTCAGTATAGCTGGGCAATACTACAAAAAAAGCTCATGAAGAATGATCATAAACTAAAGTTTTAGGTGAACATGATCTAACGTTGTAACATTTCCGTTTCAACAATAGACATATTTGAACTTGAATCATGCCAGGAAAAGGCCACAGCTGTGCCAGGATTTTCTAGGACAACTAATGTCTGGTGTAGGAAAATGCCATTTCATGTTTGAACTAACATAACATATAACCTTGAGATTTTCAGAATTTTTTGAGAGCTCTATAATGCTCACCATTCTCTCCAAATTGCTCAAATTTATCTAAAATGAAGTGTTGTGAATTGATGAAGGAGAACAAGTACAATTTCAAAAGTAAATAAATCATGGAACTACTACCCTTTTTCTATACCATAATGTCTAGGCCAGCCTGCTAAGTTGCACGGACTCTCCACTTTCAATGCCGCACCCATGTCGGATTCTCCGAGAAAACACTACTTTTGGCGATTCAGACCCGCTGACACTTTTGAAGAGTCCAAGCAACATAGCCAGCCTGTGTGCACCTCAACTAGTTTCACGGTGTACCTGCTACTTCCCACCAAAACAGATACAGGGTAGCGCTGTCCATCAAGGCTTGGACAGATCAGTGCCTCCGTCAGGAACTAACCTGATGTTTACTACCCAATTTTATTATATAAAACTCCTCCATCAGCACACAGCTAAAGATTAAAAAACTAGAACCCAAGTGTTGAGCAGAAAATAGGACATGCCCTACTCCAAAGACATCTTTGCTTACCTATCTCAAGCCACAGCAGCAAACACACTTCACAAAGGCCTTCTTCACTCTATCACCCCAAGTTGACACTATAACAGGACTCCTAGGAAAAAGCTCATCAAGCCAATTACTTTTTTTCTTATAGGTACTCGTCCAGCCTTCTCCAAAAAAATAGGTACTCATCTAGCCAATCACATAAGAGATAGTTTGATAAATCTCTCACATAGATTTCTAAAAATGTACCACAGGTCAGACACATAATATAACAGACTCTTCTACTTACAAATGTATATCAAAATATGAACAAGGAAATACAACAGTAAGTCCAATTAATCATCCACTTACATTAGTTATTCTTCCATTCTCACTTGTGATGACTTGCACCGCATAATTTTCCTCTTCTTCATTGTCATTATTAACTTGAAGACACCCAATTATTATACAATCAGGACGGATCCATCTGACAACATCCACTAATTGAAACAACAGTCAGTTAACGTATAATACATCTACAGATAGGTTAATGGATTGAAAAGTTGACTAACTGATACTAAATTGGCTGAAATTCATTAGCAAAATCCAAGAAAAATAAAACTACTCATCAGGTGCAATTTTTAAACGAGAAATAAAACCTAAGAAGCTGAGGCTTTTCAACTATTTTGAAAATTGTCAGTTTGAAGTTATCAAGGTGAGACTTTGGGAGATGTTATACCAAGCATGCATGTGGCATAAGCCCTAAGGGGCAAGGCATAAACCCCCAAAAGGTTAATTCTATAAACAAAATACAAAAGAGTGAAAAGACATTACAAATAGCAAAAATCAAAACATTGCAGACAGTACAGGAAAAATAATATAAATTTATCACAAAAGTATTAATCTAATTATGAACGATACAGAAGTAACAAACCATCATGAGAGATAAGTAAATAAACATCATAACAGCATAAATCGTACAAGATTTTAGAATATCAATAGAACTAACCTACTTTTTTATTTAAAATACTCCAGTCACCTCCCTTATTTGGACTATTTTAGCATACTCATTAGCTATTGCAAAAAATTAGTTATTTGTCTAATCTTCCCTTCTTTAGATTTTTTAAGTTTACTCCACATTTAATAATTAAATTCTATGAATGTCTTCTTTACCCAAAAAACCCTTTTTTTTTCAAAAAAGCCCAGCAGTAAAGGATGATGCTTATGATTCCTCTTAGCTATTTTCACTGCAGCAATTACTATTCCTCCACTTCTTTGTAGATGAAAATATAAAGAACTAAATCAAGATGAGGAATCCTTTACCAAAGAATCAAAGAAACCTAAGATATGTTACAATACATGCACTGGGTTTTTTTAAAAAAAAAAAATAAAAGCAAGTTTAATCTTGCAAGCAGCAAACTGGATATGTGCTCTTGAGAGCAAAGAACTATATAGTTACAAATTCTTCAGAAAATTTATCTCTTCCAGTAGAGAGTATTTTCTAAATGATCATCAGAGCAGTGATACCTTTTCAGCATTTTAGTGACACTGTCATCAAATATTTCTTTGCATTTGCTTCATCAAAATACATGAGATTGAACAGATTGCAAACAATAATACAGTCATAGTAAGAAACCTTCACTATAATTAACATAGAGGCTCAATCTGCGTGACTTGATTCTGAAGGTTATCAATTATCATCTTTCTATTATAAAACAAATACCTTTTCACAAAACCTATGACTTTATATTTGCCAAGATTTGCAGAAGATACATAAATTCCAACAAACAAGGAAATGCATCAGCATCAATGAAGAACATTGTGATATGATACCATAAGCTATAGGCTAAAGTCTGTACTGATGAAAGCAACAATATTGTAACCATAACAAATTGTTGTGCTTTTCTTGACGGAAAGACTATTGCAAATGAATCAGCAGAGATAGTTAAGATAAATGCTCCCAGGCACTTTTCCGAGATTTTTTCGATAACCACGGTGTCCAGACCAACTTGCACGCACCTCGACTAATTCCATGAGATACCCATCACCTCCCACCAACATCAATTCGATGGAATTGTTTGATCTTAAAGGGGATCTTCTATAATTTCGCACGTGAGGGGTTATTTCTTGGTTTCGTCCAGTCATTAATAACTTGATTA